>JAOTRH010440927.1:0-68069 GCA_034768845.1 Heliamphora exappendiculata
GTCACATGAAGGTCTCCCAAGCAGCACCACCACTACCGAGAGTGATAGCGGTGGCGCCAGGAAATGTGGGGCGTAGGTTGGGGAGCCCAGCCGTTGCCGTTGTGGCAGAAGCCACGGTTTATTGCAGAAAAAGGGTTGAAGGCCGCCGACAACCGAAGTAGTGGTGAGGCAGCCACTTTTAAGCAATGGATATTAAGGAAAAGAGAAGGAAATGGGGAGAAGAGTAAAGTACCTTGAGACGTTCGTGGAGGATAGGGTCAAGCGCCGGAGAAAAGGAAAGAACTGTTGCCGGAAGTTGCACGAGTCGCAGTCACCGGAGAAGAGCCGAAAATCGCCTTAGTTCAGAGAAAGCAGATGGTGGTTCGTAAAAAGGAAGAAAGGGGAATACCCTCCCCCTTTTATAGCTTCCCTTACACGTTCAAATGAAGTGCCAAAAGACAACAGTTATGGTGCGTGCTCTTACGCGCGCCGTGTGCATTTAATGCGCATTTAAAATAGACGGCGTGTGCGACTCGAGCAGCTCTTTCGTAACAAATCATGATGATTGACCTCCTAACACTAATGTTCGGGGAAGGTGGCGGAGCACAATTCACCGTCGGATTAATGTTGCCGAGCAGAATCTCTTGATCGGATTTGAAAACCCGATCAAATTACCAAAATTAAATCTAATGATTGACATTTATTGAAAACGACGGTCGACATTCTTGAGACGTTTCTGTACCCAAGGGGCAGCTGGCGTCGTACGCATTCAATGCGCATATTAAATGCGCCGCAGAACTGATGGGACACTGCCACGTGGTGGAAGTGACCATTGGCGTGTGAGGATAGCTAAGAGATAGTATGTCAGCGAAGCTTGTTCAGCAAGTCGTCCGATCAAAAGACGAAACTACAAATCGAGTAAGGACATCACATCACCCTCCAGCTGCTCGAGTCCCGAGCAACAACAAGATGATGGGGCAATTGAGGGGGATCAAGTTCCAATCAACGCCACATGGAGCACACGTAGAGGCAGTAAAGTGCAACAGTCCGTTTCAGGACGGCACATACTTCGACCTATCTATATTAGCTCGGGTATTAAGCTAAGCTATATGGCATTATGTTCAGGCTTCGGGGACTTCAAGGCATGAGGCCTGAGCTCAGTGAGAGTTCGGCCCCAACACCGAAAAATGGTGCTCGGCACCATTATGAGGAATGCTTAGCACTGATGGCCGAGCAAGGTGAACTGCATGAACTCTAAATCCGAGCTAAATGGTCGATATTGAAGATCATGTCCCGCAATACACATATCAGAATAGTTATATGATGATGAGAGATCAATAATAAATGGGCCAACTCAGGGGTAAGGTCGTCAAATAGGGATGGCTTAGTTCTAGCCCAAATTAGGCCTGTAGTTTAGCCCAAGCTAGACCTGAATACTAATGGATATCTTGACATGACAGAAGGCATTTGCAGAAAGATCTTACAAAGATATTTAATAATGACACTGATAAGTCACCATCAAACCATTTATTGCTATGCATTGATCAGAGAGAGGAGGTGCAACCCGACTTGCTCGGGTCGGGTCGGACTCCACAAGCGGGTTAAATATTTTTCTTCCTATAAATAGCCACCAAATTGGATGACACAGGTATGCTCTCATTTTACTAGTCAAAATTCTATCAAAATACTCTCTCAAGTTCTTCTTTCTCTCTAAAATCTCTTGCCTGACTTGATCATCGGAGGGTCCACCGGTATAAAGTCACCGGCGGGCATCTCACCCATTTCTTGTGCAGGCAGACACGTGGCATTCATCCATGACCTTTCAGCCAGCTTGGACGGGACCAGTAGATCTCTATTCTGATCCTCTACAGTAGCTAATTAGCTTGATCTATGTTCTGCATTTTGCCTATTGCATGCATTTCTTTTAGCAGCATCGCCTGCATGTGATACGGATCTTTCCTAGTTCGCTCACTCTGTCTTGTCCTTGATGCCATTTGTAACTTCTTCCAAATGCAGTTCTTTGAATCCTGTCATCTTCTACGGTTTAAGATGGCTTGCTTTCATTCTCCCACCCTCCTATGATTTGGGTACATGCTAGCTGAAATTTTGCTCTACTGAAGTGATCAAAATTATCGATACCTCCTCTCTGATAATTATTATTGTTCCTATAGTAGTGAAAATAGCAAACAAGTCTGACAATTAATCCTTAAATGTTGGTTTGGTACTTGAGATCTGGTATTTAGAACTGCCTATTTAGTTTGTTCATTTTACTTGGTGCAGTTTGGATTAAACTCAGGGAGACATTTGACCAACACTCTGCTTCCTAATTCATTATATAACCTCTTTTAAGTCCGGTAACAGCCGAACAATTCTGCAATTTTCAAGATAGCAGCAAATCAACCAAAGAGATGTATTGATGCATTACCATCAAGTTTGTAACATAAACTTTTTTTTCCCTTTTGTCTTTGAGTTCCATTCATTATTAATTCTTTTGTATTACAAGGGCTGAAATTTGGTCTCTGAGATGTAACAGTTTTGTGGTTCACGGCGGTTCACTAATTAGGGTTTAAGTGAGATTATTTTTTCTTTTGCTTTGACGGAAAAAGAACATGAAATATTTGAAATTCTCTGTTATATGTATTCATGATTAGTCCCCTCTTCCCCATCCTTTTCATTTCTGGAGAGGTGAAATAAAAATGAAGAATGAAGTTGAACATTTTTTAAGTGAAAATGGGCATTTTGTTTTTGGTTTTGGGTTTTTTTTCTTGTTCTTTCAATGCATGGCTTCCAAAACATATTAACGCCTGTAAGGAAAATTAAACCATAGGTTGAGGTTGAAAGTATGCAAGCAAATTCTTCTTCCATAATTTTTGTTCTGTGATGTGGATTTCTCCTAAGCCAAGGTACAGAAAAATAAATAAACTATTCTTTCTAAAACCTTTTTTTAAAAAAATTTGTTGGCGGTCTCATCTGTTGAAAGCCTACACTCTAAGATATAGTTGATTTGTCAACTACAGAAGTAAAGTATATGGCAGTGATAGAAGTCGAAAATGTGGCAGTTTAGCTAATGGGTTTAGTCGGGATTTTTTATTTTTTATATAATTGATCCTTGTCTCCATCAAATAGGAGTAATTATTCAATGTTCATGGTGAATAGGGTAATTTATTTAATGAGTAGATGATATATGAATTATTGATCTGGATGAATAAAAGTAATTTGTATAATAAGGGAGCTTAATTTTTAAAAATGTCTTATATGTTAGATTTTTTTTTTAAAAAAATGGATGATATATATTTTAAATCAAATTTACGATCAATATTGGTTTTCACAAAGATGAGTTCTCTCTCCTCTCTTTAAGAACATTAAATGGTTGAAATTCATTTTAATTTAAATTTCAAGATTAAGATTGATTTGACAAATTTTTTTTGTCAAAATACATTTAAATTTGATTGATGACCAACTCAATTCTCATGGAAATAAGCTTTACTTCCCAAAATATAAAAAATTACTTTCCAAAATTTAATTTTATAATTCACTCTATCTTAAAAGTGTTGTAATTTGTAAAGTAGAATATAATTAAATTAATTTTATATTATTTTCTACAAAAATTATTTTTCACATGATTTTATATTATTAAAATCATAAATTTCATTGATTGATAATGTTTATTTTATGAATAATTTGTTATTTAAAATGACATAAATAAAAAATAAAAAAAATAAAAACGTAGCAGTATATGCATAATTTAAGAATGTCACGTGTAGGCATCTAATAACATAAAATATTATTCAAATTTCACATGGATGTTTATTTCTAAATGAATACTAAAAAAAGCGATGTAAAATTATATTGGTGTCGAATTAAACCTAAAAATACTTTTAGACACGAGTATTTCACAAGTTATTCAATGTTCCAACTCAATCAGTAGATGACGCATCATTTTATGGTGAACAAAACACTAACAAAAATTAGTAAATTTCATTAAAAATACACTAATAATTTTAAAGTTAAGAGTTCCAATTGTTAATATTGTCATACCAAATATATTTGAATCTGTGACCTTCTCAACTCCATGGCACCCATGACTTAAGAATTATCAAAACAGGCTTACCAAAAATACTCCAATGTGCAGTAGTTGATTTCTTTGTGACTTTTCTTCCAATGTAGATTTTTAGAACCACATTTTGGAAAACAAAAATCATGGAGTGTGTTTTCTAATGCAATCAATGACAGCCAAAGCCTTCAAAATCTTAGCATGAGGGTCAAGTCACTAGAAGCTTACAAGTTTTCACAACAATATGCAAATTCAAATCTCTTCCAGTTAAGCAACAACCACTACAAATGGACATGACATCCAAACCATACTCCCCATCTAATCCACCAATTTACATTTTCATCTCACATTCCAATGGCTCTTGTCCAAAATTATGACTACTTCCCATATTTTTCTCCACCACCACCTCACTATTCTCCATCCCCACCACAGGTGGCACCGCCTCATCAACTCATCACACCACCACCACCACCACCACCTCATATTCCTTCCACTCCACCACCCCCACAAGCAAAACCACCTAGTCACTCAATTCCACCTCCATCACCACCCCACTATATTTCTCCGCCACCACCACCGCCACCTGATGTTCTCCCCCCTCCATCTCCACCTAGCCACCACTCAACTGTTATAGTAGTTGTCTTTCTCTCGCTTGGTGGTTTGTTCTTTCTCGCGGTACTCTCGATTGCTCTGTGCTGCTTTATTAAGAAGAGAAAGAAAAAAGAGGTTCAAGAAACCGATGTAGTAGAAGTGGATGAGCATCTGAAAGTCCAGGAAGCCATCATACCAGGTCCACACGGCACACAAGTTGTTATACTATCCATTGATGAGGATGTTCGTGTAAAAGAAGAGATCAAGAAGAGTGAAATAGTGGGGAAAGGTTCCCATGCGAGATCTGCAAAAGATTATCCCGAAGCTCTAGTTATGGAAGCTTCTACTTCTGACTCTGGTAATCACCATCTCGATCATAGAAGCTGATCGCAAATTTTTCTCTCTTCCCAATTCTATCGAGAATGACTCGAAGAAGAAGAAGAAGAAGAAGAAACGGAAAAGAAGAAGAAGAAGAACAAGAACAAAAGTCTGACAATTATTGAATAAAAAAGTTTATGTTATTATCTAAAAAAAGAAGATTTCAAATGAATAATGAGGTTTAACTAAAACCAGAAAAACAAGTGGAGAATAGAGATTATAAGAGTTGTTCATATGGGCATGATAGATTGATGTCAACACATTCATATGCTTGGCCTTTAATCTGTCAACCAATGGAATGAACCAAGGAAAATCCAAACACATCATCTTCCTTGATCGTATGCAGAACCAGATTTGTTATCCAATTTTTCTTACCCATAGACAGAGCCACTAGGCACAAAGTTAATGTGGCCCAAGAGCTTTTGTCAAGTGGTAAGACAAATTATATCTCTGTACAACAAATCATCACAAAACCTGTACAAACATAAATCCTTGCCAAACCTTAATATTACATCCATTTCAACATGGCATAAACCTCCAATATTATAAACCATTAAACCGTAATTTAAAAAAAAAACAAGTAATTCCAAAAACAAATGCAACACATCAACATAATAATTTTAAAAAAAAAACCATAGCATTTGCATCAAAGTATTCAGCTCAAAAAAATAAATGCAGATGAAGTAACAATGTCTAATCTAATCAAATAAAATAAAAAAAATCTCACCAGAAAAAGATCCACCAACATTGTTCATAACCAACCTGCAAAGACAACAAAAGAAAACAATAATACGATGTAAATCATGTATATGAAAAGATATAATCTAATATTGTAAGCAAGTTAAAGTAAAAGGCAAGTTTAGGCGCAAACGTCTTGTGCTTGTGTCTGCATGACACTTCAATCTGGAGAGGTATTCGCTCAAATTCCCCTAATGACCTATTTTGGGGTTGTAAAAGAAACACAAGTTTGAATCCAAAATGCACCATGTGCATGTCGTTAGTGTGCCATGAGTTTTGGCAAGTTACTTTTGGCCCTACGGATGTGTGCATGCTAGTTCTGGACCTTTCTGTGCCTGTTTTATAAATTTCCCATCTAGTGGGCCTATTACGAAGCCTAAGTGTTACGAAAACACAAGAATACATCCAACACACAAACTCAGCATCCTGTGTTTAAGTCTGAATAAGTTATGAAGTTACTTGCTGGTTCACAGGTTTTTAAGGGGTTGCTTTTCATTTTTATCTCCCAATATCCTATCTGAGAACCGAAGTCGTGCTTGTACCGAAGTCCTGGAAAGTTACATTGTCTCTCCAAAAGAGTTCATGTCGGTCCCCTGGCCTTTTGTGGTTATTTTATTCTTTTTCCTTCTTGTGGCCTTTTTCAAAGCCCAAATATTAAGAAACGCAAGTTATGTTTGTCCCCACAGAGGTGTCCGTGCCAATTTTTTGGTCTTTCTATTGCTAAATTTTCCTCCCAAAGGTATATTTCGAAGCTAAAGTATATAAGAGATGTAATTGTTTCCTCAAAATGAAAACCGGGCATAGCATGCTTGTCTCGTAAATTGTTCCAAGTTACTTTTGTCCCTATAAAGATGTTAGTGCCGACCCTTCAATTTTTCCGTTATTATTTTACCAATTTGTCCTTTAGCGACCTATTTTTTTAGTGTTTGTGTTAAATAGGGGCGACTCTACCCAATGGGGTGGTGGGGTCAATTGACCCCATTAGGGGGAAAAAGTTATTATTATTGTAATATTTTTTAAAATTAAATTATAATTGACTCCATCAACAATATTGACCTCAATCGTGATGCAAAGCAGAAATAATTCTACTTTTAGATTTCAAAACCTATATAAGCATTTCATGTTCAAAATGTAACTTTTTTCTTTAGATTTTGTTTTACTTTCATCTCTCCCATCGAATCATGTTCTTGTCATTTGCGTGACTAGCTCTTACTTTGGAATTTTCTTATTTTTTGAAAATGGATCACAATGCAAGCTTCATCTCTTATCATTTTTCTCAAGAAACTTGTGGTAATAAATAAAGTCATGTCGATTTTAACAATCTTCCATATTAATTGAGATGTGTTTGATACTAATAATGGGGTCACTATGGATTAATTTCATAACATAAAATATAGTTGAATGTAATTACAAAAGTTCATATATTTGTATATTTTTTTATGAAAGAAATAGTATGAATATATTAAAGGTTTTTTATTAACGAATTGAAAAGTTTAATTTATTTTTGTATTTGCTCAAAATAAATAACTAGTTGTTGATACTAGTGTTAAAAAATAATTTTCTATAAAATAAGTAAAATTAATGTTTGCCAATGACCCCATCAACTAATATTTCTAGAGTCACTAATGTTGTTAAAGAAATGCAAGTTTGGGTCTAAAATATAAACTGAGCGCCCCGTGCACTTTAAGCCATTTCCTAGCCATTTTACAATTTTTCCACTCAGTGGCCTACTTTCCCGTGCTTCTGTCATAAGTTTTAGCAAGTTACCTTTAGCTCTATAGAGATTTTCATGTCAGTCGTTTAGTCTTTCCGCCTTTCTGTGGCTATTTTACCAAATTCTCCTCCTATGGCCTAAAGAAGACATGCTTATTGTACATATATACGTAGATGATATCATATTTGGATGCTACTAATGAGATTTTGTGTAAATTTTTTTTTATTTGTATGCAAAATGAGTTTGAGATGAGCATGATGAGAGAGCTCACATTCTTTTTTAGACTCCAAATCAAGCAAGTGAGGAATAGAACCTTCATTAACCAATCAAAGTACGTACGTGAGCTACTCAAGTGCTTCCAAATGGAGAATGAAAAAGTTTTGAGTACTCCAATGAATCCCTCAACTAAATTTGACAAAGACGAGCAAGGAAAACCGGTAGACACTAAGCTCTACCGAGATATGATAGATAGTTTATTTTATTTAATTGCAAGTAAGCCTGACATAATATTTAGCGTCTATATGCGTGCACGTTATCAAGCTTGTCCTAAAGAATTACACCAAACAGCTGTAAAACGAATATTAAGATATTTGGTTGGTACAGTAGATATAGGCTTATGGTATCCAAAATTTACATCTTTTGAAATGATAAGTTATTATGATGCGGACTTTGCTGGTTGCACAATTGACCGTAAAAGCACTAGTGGAACATGTCATTTCTTAGGAAAATCACTTGTCTCTTGGTTTTCAAAGGAACAAAATTCTGTAACTTTATCTACCGCTGAAGCCGAAAATAGCAACCCCACATTGTTTCTGATAAGGAGAATGTCATCAACATAAATAACTAGAAATGCCACCTTATGCCCATCGCGCTTCTAGTACACGCAATACTCGATAGGACACTGATCAAAACTAAAGTTTTTAATCACTTGGTCAAATCGAGTGTTCCAAGACCTTGATACTTACTTAAGCCCATAAATAGATTTTTTAAACTTGCACATCATGTGCTCCTGGCCCTTTGCTATGAACCCATCTGGCTGCATCATATAGATGCTCTCGTCAAGACTTTCGTTAAGGAATGCCGTCTTGACGTTCATTTGCCAAATCTCGTAATCGGGATGAACAACAATGAATAAGAGAATCCGAATGAACTTAAGCATAGCCACTGACGAATATGTTTCCTCATAATCGAACCATTCTTTCTGAGTAAACCCCATCGTAACAAGCCTAACTTTGAAGGTTTCCACCTCCCCGTCCACTCCTCTCTTTTTTTTGAAGATCCATTTGCATCCGATGGGTTTTATTTCATCTAATGGATTTATAAGCTCCCAAATTTGATTAGAGTACATAGACTCTATCTCAGATTCCATAGCCTTTTGCCATAATTCTGCATCCTTGTCTTGTATGCTTCATTATAGTTTATGGGTTCGGTATCATGTTCTTCTGGAATCTTATCGTAAGACTCTCCTAAGAGCATGAACCTCTCGGGTTGACGAACAACCCTCCCACTACGACGAATCTCCTACTGTGTACTCACGATAGGTGGCATCTCATTTCATTCATTAGGTATGTTTTCCAGTTGTACCAAATTTTTATTCCTTACCTCTTCAAGAACAACTTGTGACCGGGGTTTGTGATTTAATATATATTTCTCTTCTAAGAATCTTGCATTTGTGCTAACAAATACCTTCTGATTCTTAGGAGCATAGAATAAATCACATTTAGTTCCTTTAGGATATCCTACAAAGAAACAGACATCTGTCTTTGGTTCCACCATACTTGCATCTCCCACCAACACGTGTGCTGGGCAATCCCATATCCGAAAGTATTTAAGACTTGGCTTACGCCCAATCCATAACTCCAAAGGGGTTTTGGGAACTGCCTTAGTAGGTACCGAATTTAGAATATATGCCGCCGTTTCTAATGCATACCCTCAAAATGAATGTGATAAATTTGAATAACACATCACGCACCTCACCATCTCCTTAAGGGACCTATTCCTCCTTTTTGCTACACCATTCTACTGAGGCATACTTGGTGCAGATAATTGGGATGTAATCCCATGTTCTGATAAGTAGTTCCTGAACTCCCTAGAGAGGTATTCACCTCCACGATCAGATCGTAGGATTTTGATACTTTTACCTGTTTGCTTCTCCACTTCCGCCTTAAACACTTTGAATTTCTCAAAGATTTCAAACTTGCGGTGAAGCAGGTAAACGTATCCATACTTAGAGTAATCGTCAATAAAAGTGACGAAATACTCATACCCACCTCTTACCTGGATGTTCATGGGACCACATAAATTAGAGTGAATCAATCCCAACACTTTTTTGGCTATAAGTCCCTTGACCGTAAACGGCCTCTTGATCATTTTACCTTCTAAACATGATTCGCAGACTGGAAGTGCCTCCACTTCCAATGAACCTAAAGGTCCACTTTGAACCAGCCTTTGTATCCTTTTTAGATTAATATGATCTAAACGAAGATGCCAAAGTAGCATTTGGTTCAAGAAATTTTTTTTTTAAGTGATAAAACATGTAAATTATTCTCCTAATTATTTTTATCATTAGGAATAACATGGTGTAAAATATAAAGAGTATTTTTCAATGTACCACGACAGATAAATTATTTTCCAACCATAATACTGCATGAAAACTTATTAAAAGAAATAAAATATCCATCATTCCCTAAACAAAAAATCGAAACTAAGTTCTGCCTGATTTTAGGTACATATAAAATGTTCTTCAAAATTAAACATTTATTTTTACTGAAATAAAGAACTACTTCTCCCACTGCAACAACAGACACCTAGGAGTCATTCCCTATCTGAAGGTAGACCTCGCCCTCTTTAAGCTGCCTGATTACCTGGAACCCCTGCAAAAAATTGCAGACATGATTAGTGGCTCCCGTATCTATACACCAGGTTTTCGTAGATACAACCGCTAAATATGATTCAACTACCAGAGAAAAGGCAATACTTGCAGCTTGCTTGTTCTTCCGGTCAGGATAGTCCCTCTTTCAGTGTCCCAGCTTCTGACAAAAATATCACTTTCCCTTAGGCGCCTTTACCTTCGCCTTGGTAAGTGATGGCTTAGCCTTGCCAACTTTTCTTGCATTTTTCTGTTGCTGCCATTTCTTCTTCTTGCCACCTCTTGGCCTAGAAGTAGAAGCCTTTTCAGCAACAAATGCATAGGTTGGTTTGCGGATAACACCTTCCACTGCCTGTAGTTCTTTCAACAATTCTACCAGAGAAAAATCTAATTTGTTCATAGTGTAGTTTAGTCGGAATTGTTGAAATGAATTAGGTAGTGACTGGAGCAGGATATCGATTAGGGATTCTGCATCAATTTTTGCTCTAAGGACCTCCATCTCGTTAAGAAAACTGATTATTTTCAAAACATGGTCCCTTACAAGTGTGCCCTCAGCCATGGTTGTGTTCATGAGAGCCCTCATGGTCACCTGCCTTGTTGTCCGACCCTGATCACCAAACATTTATGTAAGGTTCAACATGATCTCAGCTGCAAATGCCATAAACTGATGCTGGCTTTGCAGAACATCCGACATAGATGCCAGGATGTAACAGCTAGCCATCCGATCAGCCTTCACCCACTTCTCATAAGCTTGAATCTCTTGTTCGGTGGATCCATTATGAGGAGTGGGAGGACAGGGGTCATGCAATACAAATCTCTAGTCGTTAGAAGTCAAAATAATATCGAGGTTCCATTTTCATGTTATAAATTTTAGTCCAGTAAGTTTATGTTCGTTGAGAATTGCCGCTAGTGGATTGAATGATCCCATTATCAAATTCTGAGAAACAAAAGAGAAAATCTTTTTAATTCTTTTATGAAATTAGGGTCCCTCAACCTTTTAATTTAAAAAAGAATTATTAGCAACCCGAATCATTCGTGATTAAGTAGGCCACGTAGTATGGAAGTCTACTAATCAACATCCATCCGGACAGACATGCCAATCTATTAATTTACTGCCGGAACAAGGTTTTTTATTTCTTGATATAGGACATTCCAAGTAAATTAAATAACCAATAAATTTTGGTCCCCACAAATAAAAATAGTGACTTATTAGGCAGGATATTTTTATTTACGGGTTAAGTGTATAACCATTACTCTTAATTTGAAAATACCGTGTCAAAACCCTGGGTTCGGTGTGAACGAATCCTACTTCGCACTAGTCTCAAATCTATTTCTTTCAAAAATTCGTGCCGGAGATACCATGACTATAGTCCTTCCGTATGGAGACCGAAAGTCCAAGCCGGTACGCGAGTTATAATCACATCTCCTACGAACGTGTAATGGAGACCGTATGATTTATCTTTGACTAAATCCTTCTCCCACTTAATATTTTAAAAATTGAGAGTTTTTTCTTTTTGTTCATTTTAAACGATTAAACATATTTTAATTTCTGATTAAAATAGATTCAGTTTTAATTAATTAAAATATTTCTTATTTAACTATAATAAAATAAACAAAAAGCTTCCTTATTTAATTAATTTTTTTAAATTAATTTTAACACAAAAATAAATAAATAAATAAATAATTATATATTTATTTTTTTGTTTTAAAAATTGTTAGGAATATTCATTTTATAAAATCATTTTTTTCTAATATACTTTCGATAATAAAATTATACATAAAAAAAATAAAATAAAATAAAAAATTATTCACGCAATTAAATAAAATAAATAAATAAATAATTAAATAACGACAAAATAAATATAAATAATCGTTACGATCCGGTACATCTGTTTAATCTTTTAATCCGACGGTCTCGAATTAATGATTAAACGTCTAGAATTTTAGAACCCTAAACGAGCCATCAAAGACTCGAATATCTTTTTTAGCCTCCGGACCACCATCACAGCCCTAGACCATCGCTAGAACGCCGAAAAAAGCTAAAAATAAACCAGCCAAACAGCCCTTGATTGGGCCGAAATACTGCTACCTTTGGCAACCTTACGCCGCCTTGTTTTAGCCGCTGTTTGGCCGCCTTGCCGCCACTGTTGAACCCCCAAAAATTATGGTAGGTAGAGAACATCGAGATCTTGATCTCCAAAAAAAATTACGTCAAAAAAGATCGAAGTGGCCCAAACAAATCATCAAAGGATCGAAATTTCTGCCGTGCCACCACTATATGCACCGAACTTTGAAGCAACTTTTGACCCATTTGCCGCCGTCGTCGAACAGCAACCGAACCACAATCGGACAACGGACAACCTTTATTTAAGCAAAAAAATTACGTCAAAAAAGATTGCCGAAAGCTCAAAAAACGAGCCCCGTAGTCAGCGCCCTGCTACTGCCTAATGCTGCTGCCGCCGCCTCCTTCATCCATTTTCGTCTCTTTTTCGATCTCCGTTTTCCATGATACGATTATATCAAAAATTAAAAAAAATAGAATGAAATAATATATTAAATTGGCAAAAACCTATACCCCACGTAGGAGGTGTACAATTGATATAATCTCGAAATAAAAACCGTCAAGATATACAATATAATTAAAATATTCATTCATTCAATCATATAACCGGATCGCAATGACTTACAGTTACAAAATCGAGGTTAGCACAATAGTTTTCATGAAAAATGCAACCGTGGCTCTGATACCATTGTTGGAAATAGGGAGCCGCGCAGTGAAAAAGAAGAAATTTTGAATCGACGTCGTGACCGTAAAAAATGATGTATGCAATTTTTATGAAAAACAAAAACTATAATGATTTTAATAGTTTAATACCTCTATAAAATTTGTCGAAAAGTTTTAAGAAATTCCGAATACGTTGAAGACGACCTTGCAATCTTCTCACGTATGATCCGGACTCACTACGACGATCACGATGTGTGGACACTGATTCCGATCGAAATATTCTTCTTCCTTTTGGTTTCTTCTCACACAATAATTTCTGAAAAGGCAAAATAAATTAATGTCAAAGAGGAGAAGGGGGCAGCGACTATATGAAATATTTGGATTAGGGTTTGATTAATAAGCCTCCTTTTTAATATATAAGAATATATCAAAATTATATTAAGTATATACTCTCTTTTCTAAAAGAATATGAAGAGATTTACTTAACATAAAAAATCAATTCCCTCATCTCCTAGGGCCGGTCACTTAGGAAGTAAACCATAGGTGTGCCAAATACTAAAACTGCCCCTCATTAATTTAATTTAATTCCTGAATGTCCCCGACAGCAAAATTGACATTCCAATTAAATTAAATAATTATCAAAACCAATAAGAAAAATATTCGTGCGTATTATGGGCTACGTGAGGGATCACGAGGAAGTATAGGACTCGGGTTAACCGTACGAGAAAACCAAATATTCCTAACTCTGTCCCCGAGCTAGATCATTTCCCGTACGAACTAGAACTTATTCCACTAAAGGTTCTGACTGAACTCCCGGCCCTAACTCAAATTATGTCGTGAGTTTCAAATTATCAAACGCACTAAATTCTTTCCACGTTTAAGATATGAATTCTCGATAAATAAATTAAGTTATTGACAACCCGATTTAATTATTCTTTTCTCCTCGCTACCGCACTGCTTAACCTTTTGATATGCCAGATCCAAAGATCTACTGTACAAGTTTAGCATAATCAAACCTATAAGCAAAGCACACGAGGGGAAACTCCTCAACTTGAATCGGATGTGATTTTCGTCAGCTGATTATCAATCATTGAACAAATAATGCAAGTACCCAACTCATCGGTATTGTTGATCTCATGGAAAAAATCTCAACAATTGACGACTCAAAATACTGTACATCATCTGAACACAATTGATCAATCACTTCGAGATTAAGAGTTTGTGCAATACATGATAATACGGGATGTGGATCAATTCATATAGTCAGTATAGAATTGATCATCCCGTTGATCTCGCTTCATACACTCCAAGTGTACTAACACATCGAGCTCGAACATCGAATTGCCAAAACCTGAATTCGATCCGTTCGACCTAACCAAGACCAGTTACTATAACGATATATTACAATTGTACCAATAGAATGTCTGAGTCCATTGCGATTGTGAGCCAATCTATATAATCTGTCAGAACCTATGACCCGATCTTCCGTGTAGCACCCACCGAGTTAAATACTAGATAGAATATACGGACTATACATTCATACATCACAAATATAAATATAAAATCATAAATGCAAAACTATCTCAAATGTTTCTCATTAATATGCTAGGGATCTAGAATAAAATACATAAAAAGCATGCATTTTCAGTATACATTCCCAACAAAAAGCTGCGGATCTCATATACATTTCTTGGTCATTCCCAATCTAATACTACATTAGCTTTCAAAGAATCCATAGATACTCCATCCCTTGATACTACATGTCCAAGAAACTTCACCTCAGGCATCCAAAATTCACAATACTCAAACTTCACATACAGACGATGCTTTCTCAAAAGCTGTAGAACAATACACAGATGTTCTTCATGCATCTCCCTCGAGAGTAAGTAGATAAGAATGTCATCCACGCACACAACCACAAAACTGTCCAGATACAGATGAAATATACGGTTCATTAAGTCCATGAATGTTGCAAGAGCGTTCGTTAAACCGAACGGCATAACTAAAAACTCATAGTGACCATAATGAGTCTGAAAGGAAGTCTTCGCTATGTTCTCGTCCCTGATTCTCAACTGATGATACCCTAACCTCAAATTAATCTTCGAAAAGTAACTCGAACCCTTTAGTTGATCGAACAATTCATCATTCCTCGGCATAGGTGTGGCGTTGGGATTTAGAAGTTTTTGAAAAATTATCAAAAATAAGGAATTTCAAAGATGTTTAGAAAATATTTTAACACCTTGAAAACTAAAATTTAAAAATTTCTTTTTATTGAAAATAGAGTCGCCACTTAGTTTTTGAAAAAAACAAAAAAAACAAAAATGGCTACTGATCTTGAAAACGTTAACTAGAGAAAAAGGGTTCATGGGCTAAGGTACGAATCGAAAAAGGTGTTAGACACCCAGTTCGCCCAACCATAAGGTTGGCATCTACTAATCATCATTGGTTATTTAATAGAATTTTTTAAATGCATGCAAATAAACAAAATAGAGGCAAAGAGAGAACATTCAAAATCAAATATGAAAAATACATAACATATGTACATAGCACTCCAAATTAGGACAAATAAATGGATGAATTTCTAAGTCATACGACATGTAATTTATAACTGAAGAATATATGGAATACACCTGTATGCAATATTATTGAAACAATTTAAACTAGCATGATTCAAATAAAAGAACAAAAATATGCTAGAAATTATTAAAATTATCTAAATATGAATTGTTAGCAAGAAATAAACTAAACTATCTTAAACAGGATTTCAAAGTAACTAAAAACATGCATATTAAAACATACATTTAGAGAAACATTGATATGGTGAATATTTAATACTAAATGTAAAGAAAACTTACTAAGGAAAATAATTGTTTCATAATAAAGAGAATTTAAAAGTTTGAAGAAAAAAAATAAGAAAATATTTATAATGAAAATCATTCTAAAATGAAAAGTTAAGAAAATGTCATTAAACGAATAAAAAAAAAATCTAACTATTTGCATTTTGAAAGAGATAAAAGAAAATAAAGGAAAAGGGAAGCAAATGGGAAAAAAAATACATTTAAAGAATGAAAATAAAACTAAAGACCTTTTTATAAATTTTGGGTTTAATGAAGAAAAGTAAGTATTATAAAAAAGAAAAGAAAGATATAAGAAGAAACGGAAATGGAGCTTAAAAAGAAAAGACAAATACTAACATTAAAAGAAAATGAATACTAAATTAATATTATAAGAATTGAAAAGAAAATAAAAATGGTGTATTGAAAAGAAATTAAAGCTAATATTGTAAGAAAAAAAACTTTAAATACTAAAAAAAAAGAATATTGAACTAATACTTAAAAGAAAGGGACATCAAATTAATATTACTAGAAAAGAAAAAAAAATAAATGCTAATAAAGAAAATTAAAGTAATGCTAGGAAAATAAAAAAAATTAAAAATAACTATTTAATTTAAATGTAAAATGTAGTATTAATTACTACATTCACATAAATATAAGTGCATTATTATAACAATTAACAACATTATTAAGTTGTAATTACCAAAATATGTTAGCACTAATTAATGATTTAATAAAAGAAAAAAAAATTAAATGTGTTAAGTGTGAATGTGAAGGAGTTATTGACTAAACAACGAACAAATTATACAAGAAAATTACATGAAGCAATTTACATAATAAACAAAGTAAATTACATAAACATGAGAGATGTGCAAATAGAAATTAAAAGTTAACCCGATCACTCCAAAAGAGAGATAATGGAGTTAGAAGGATCGGGGATCCAAACAAAATAACTGAATTGCCGGAGAATTCTCAAGTCGGGAATGTACTTCGATGAGCCAATTCTCGGGTAGTGATCCAAGAAAGGCTTCAATATAGGCGTTGAAAGCTCGAAATTTGGTGTCTCGGCAGGGCTTTTGTGCCGGGGCTCGAAGTTGCTCGGCGACTCGGCAGAGCTTCTCTCTCAAAACCTCTCACTCATTTTCTGTCTTTGAAAAAGTACTAGAGGTACGGTATTTATAGAGTTCATCAACCGATGAGATGCTGCCACGTTTTGGGACACGTCAGGTCATTTGGAGTTGGCGGTCGCCATATTGGACATGGTGGTCGCCATGTTGAAAGAAGGTTCCAAAGGGTTCTATTGGCGGCCGCCATAATATAAATTGGCATTCGCCAGGTTTAAGGCGGTGGTCGCCACTTTTGGATAGGGTTTTCAAGAGGTTCTATTGACGATCGCTACAATAAACATGGCGGTCGCCTTACTTGGACAGCAAGTTTCGATGGTTCGACAAAATTTTCTTGGTTTGAAAGTTTTGAGTTCAAATACCGAGCTTGGATCACTTCTCGAGGATCGAACTGAGGCACTATTCTACTTGTTTTCATCATCGAATTCACCTAAGATTAGACGAGATCAAATTGGAGTGTCTACAGTTGCCTCTCTTTGATATAACTTGCATAGCAATGCGTGAAGCAAGTTATATCAAAGATCCAGAGACAACAACCATTTGACCGAGCCATCAATCTTAGGCCACAAACGCACAAGCATGCATATGATGTTAGTCGTACTCGAATTTTAATCGAGCTGCCTACGTACCCCTTTGTTAGGGATCAAACCAAAACGTATTTCATGGGGCAAAAAGCAAGGATGTAAGATAAGAATATGATGCAGATGCAAATCGTAAAGATCGAGTTAGGAACTAAAGGGAACATGGACGGGTGAGTCGAAGATCGAGTTCAGACCTAAGAACTCAGCAGGGGATTTAAAAGGATCGAGTTAAGATCAAAAAAATTATCTTAATCGGAAAAATAATTGATCGGTCGAGTCAAGAACTCATAATTCCAGGATGATAGCGAGGTAAGAATAATCAAAAGCCAAGTTACGACTTAAAACTATTCATACCGAAAACCTTAACTATGAGTTAATAGGTCAAGTTAAGACCTGAAAAAAACTTCGAACAAAAACGAGATAGAAATAATTAAAAGCCAAGTTGCGGCTTAAAATTAAATTTATCGAAAAAGACAACCCACGAATTAATAGGTCGAGTTATGAACTAAAAATTTGGAACGAAACACGAGATAAAAATAACTGAAAGCCAAGTTACGACTTAAAGTTAAATTTATCGGGAAGAAAAATACATGAATTAATAGGTCGAGTTAAGACCTAAAAATATGGAACGAAATGTGGGATAAAAGCTAAGTTACGGCTTAAAGTTAACAGCTTTATTTTGAAAGAATGCACATAAAAGGGTCTGGACGTTATTTTTAAGGAAAATTTTTATTTATTAATTTTGGATGTCATTTTTACTTAATAAAATATTTTTAGAAAGAAAGTAAATGAAAGTAAACAAATAAAACATACTTAAAAGGGAAGAAACTCATGCAAATAACAAATCCCCAAATAGCCCCTCCGTGATTTGACAGCCTGGCAACCCGTTTCCTTTCTGGCATGGCGGCCGCTGCCTTCAAGCCCCGACGACAAAGCAGTCGCCATGATAAAAACCCCTTGAACATGGCGGTCGCCAAGAAACCCTTGGGGAACCTAGCGGTCGCCAACACTGAAGATGGCAACCGCCACCTCCAGGCGCGCATAAGGCCTCCAGGTGCGCTCGGGTGTGAATCATTTCTTACTTCTTACTCTCTCTCTTGCTCTCTTGCGTTCTCAAAACTCTCTCTTGCTATTTCCAAGCTTCTTGCTCCTTCTTTCTTTTTCACGATATTCACACTACTTTTTGTGATTCCCTTCCTTTTCGTGGCGGGTTTGGGCCAGGATGACGACTTGGGGGCGAGACAAGGCCCTTCTGCCACTGGGAGCTCTTCTATGGGGATTCTCAGGGGTATAACCACTAGTTTTCCTGCTAGCGGGGTTACTACCACGCAACCTACTGCTGCGATGGATGCCCTCGTACTTGAGGCGGAGCATGCCTCCCATCATGTAGTTGAGGAGGATGCGTGAGCAGTTGCCGAGGCACAGACGACTGTAGATGCTGCTGCTGAGGCTGCGATGGCTGATTTCTTGGATCCTGATGCCGGAGAGGGCCACCCAGCACTTTTTGACCCTCATACTTATGATCCAGTACCACATCGTTTTCTTCCGGGTGGGATAAGGCGCTACGAGCCGCCCACAGATTCCATTGCTGCTGACGTTCTACTCCGGGAGCCTGATCGGCACATGTCTCGCCAGCACCCCTCGGTATGTAACCTATCCCTACTATTTAAATGCCAAAGCATGATATATCAAACGTAGACACATGCATAGGATCTCCCAGATGATATGTGATGATGTATTTTGATATGATGATGTTGATGAATGATTTTGATGATGTGGATGATGTGCGATATTTGGAATTTGAACTTAGCTTAGGTACCTATGCAATGGAGATTAAAACAGTAAGGATACTAGAATTTTTGAACAAATAATTAAAGGGGACACTTATTTTAGTTAAAAGCATAAAAATTAAGGGAAAAATTTTTGTTTTTGGTTTTGGGATATAGCAATTAAAGGCGTAATTTTTATCAAAAAGTAATTTTGTCAAAACTTTATAAAAAGGGCAAAGAATCTTAGGAAATTTTCCAAAAGTTAGAGAAAATTTAGGGAAGAAAATTTTAAAAAATTCTAGGGAATTTTTAGAAATATTTTGAAAAATTCTAGAAATTTTTGAAGAAATACTTTGAAAAATCTTAAGAATTTTTAGAAAATCTTAGGAAAATTTTTAGAAAAATTTGGAAATTTTTTTGAAAAATCATAGGAGAAAATTTTTAAAAAATTCTAAAAAATTTAAAAAATCCTAGAAAATTTGAAAAACTTTGAAAAATTCTAGGAATCTTTTAGAAAATCTTAGAAAAATTTTAGGAAAATCCAGAAAATTTGGTGAAATTTTTAAAAAAAAAATTTTTTTTATAGAAAATTCTAAAAATTTTAAGAAGATTTTTAGAAGATTGGGAGAAATTCCTAGAAATTAATCCTAAAGGGTTAAGGTAAAAGGGGCAAAACACAAATATCAAAGGGAATAGATGTTTTTTTTTTTTTTTTTTTTAGAATGATTAACACAAAAAGATAAAGATTTGCCTGGTACACCAGGGCTTGGAATTCTTAGTCTTTTACTAGGACGTGCAAAAATCAAAGGGTCGTCACTTACACACGAACCTAGGGTTAGGGTACCTAGTTTTCTAGAGCTTAAAAGGACCGAAGGGTCGTCACTTACACATGAGCCTAGGGTCAGAGAGATTTGCCTAATTTATCAGGACTTAGAATGAACAGAAGGGTTGTCACTTACCCACGAACCTAGGGTAGGAAGGTTTTCTTGATTCATCAGGGCTTAGAAAGAACTGAAGGGTCGTCACTTACATACGAACCTAGGGTAGGAAGGCTTGCCTGATTCATCAGGGCTTAGAAAGAACTGAAGGGTCGTCACTTACACACAAACCTAAGGTGGAAAGGTTTACCTGATTTATCTGGGCTTAGAAAGAATCGAAGGGTCGTCATTTACACACGAACCTAGGGTAGGAAGATTCGCCTAATTTATTAGGGTTTAGAGAGAACCAAAGGGTTGTCACTTACACACGAACCTAGGGTAGGAAGGTTCGCCTGATTTATTAGGGTTTAGAGAGAACCAAAGGGTCGCCATTTACACAGGAACCTAGGGTAGGAAGGTTTGCACACGAACCTATGGTAGGAAGGCTTGCCTAATTTATCAGGGCATAAAAAGAACCGAAGGGTCGTCACTTAAATACGAACCTAGGGTATGAAGGTTTGCCTGATTTATCAGGGCTTAGAAAGAACTGAAGGGTCATCACTAACACACGAACCTTGGGTAGGAAGATTTGCCTAATTTATTAGGGCTTAGAAAGAACTGAAGGGTCGTCACTTACACACAAACCTAGGGTACGAAGGTTTGCCTGATTCATCAGGGCTGAAAAAGAACCGAATGGTTGTCACTTACACACGAATCTAGGGTAGGAAGACTTGCCTAATTTATCAGGGCTTAGAAAGAATCGAAGGGTCATCACTTATACACGAACCTAGGGTTAGCTCTTAGATATTTATCTACACTTTGCTTGCTTGATCTGTTCTTTATATTTTTCCTGTTTGTCTTGTTCTTTTCAGGATGGTCACAATGTCCGTGGCTTTAGAGGTTCTGCCTTTGGAGAGGTGTTGGAGTGGTATGATACCCTCCCTGCTCCTAGTCGGGCTTATATTGATGCCACCGATTTTGCTCGGTTCATACCCCTATTGGGTAGAACGAGCAACGATCGGGTATAGTTGACTGCCCTGGCGGAGCGGTGGTGGGATACCACCAACACCTTCCATTTCACCACTTTCGAGGCCACCTTGACTCCTCTGGATTTTGCTCTTATTACCGACATCTGGGTTGGAGGTGCCCCTATTCCGTTCGACCCGTCCATAGCCCAGTCGACTGACGCACTGCTGTACTTCCTCGAAGCTATCCCTGCGCAGATGGATAGGGACCGCATCAGATATACATGGTTCTTTGATTGTTTCAGACATTTTTTAGTGCACCGAGCCACGCCATTATTAGTGGGTCACCCGAGGCTTCTTGATGTATACGTTCGGTATCTCCTTATTTTTGAACATGGAGAATACCGTTCATCTGCATTACTTGGGTGCCCTGGCTCATCTGGATTAGGTTGCTTCATTTGACTAGAGAGGAGCCGCTCTTGCTACTCTTTATAGCTTCATGCGGACTCTGACCGGATTCCCCCAGGAGCTCAGCATCCGGAGGTATGGCTTTAGTTTCTGTAAATTTTCATTCATTTTTGTTATTTGTTATCATTTGCCTGCTGACATCTTCCTCTTTACAGTTGTGGACTTACGAGTTCGTCGGGCTTCATGTCTCAACGAACTCCTCAGCAAACCCTTTAGTCATTCCCCGTGCAGCCCGGTGGTCCCGAGGGCTGAAGGGGAAGAAGGCTGGGGGGAAGGATATTGACCAGTTTCGGGTATCACTTCACCGGTTGACTCCTGACCAGGTATTTCTATTTACTGCTTACTATTCTGTACACTGCTTCCTGCATTATACTACTTACTTCACTGTTCCCTGCACTATTCTTTGCACCGTTCACTATATACTGTTCACTGATCATTGCATTTATCGATTACTATATATTGCGCTGCTCACTGTATTCTGTAGGTTCACTGGCATATCTGGCAGGGGGTAGAGGATCGGGCCAGTGTAGACCTGATGCGCAGCTGTGACATTGCCGCGAGACTTATCTTGTTGGAGGGTCCATTTGGACGGGAGTAATATCTAGGAGAGCGAGTGGTTCGCCAGTCGCTCAGCCCGGGTTACTTTCGGATTCCAGTGGTCTCTCCAGCCTGTATACGCCGGACTAATCACCTGAGCCGGGTCGACCTTCTCCTCGATCTGGTGTAGACCTCAGCTGCTGAGCTACTAGTGGCGGAGGAGATTACACGGCCTGGGCCCGGGCCCATCTACTGGGTTCATTAGAACCTGGCCCGGATGGTAGGAGGAGGAGACGGATCCCAGAGGACGAGGGAGCTGGTGTTGGTGCAGCTGCTGATGCATGAGTAGGAGCTGCCGCTGTTGCTGCTGGTGATGCTGCTGGCGGGATGCGGGGCCCAGAGATTCCATGGGATGTCTAGACCGTGGCATACGGCTTCCCTTTTTCTCTACCGGTCCCTGTTCCACTAGCGCCGGAGTTTAGGGCTGACATCGGCTAGGTTAGTCTCCTACCTTTCCTTCAGTCACGTGTTCTTTTTATCTGTCTAGTTTACCTAAATTGTTCCCTTTTGCAGGTTGATCAGGCTTGGTTAACCATACGATGCTGATGGTCACCGGCTTGGAGGTACTGGTTCGGCAGATGGATGCCTCGATGCGAGCAGCCGGTATTGCTTTCACGCCAGTAGCCATTATGAGTAGCTTGCGTGCTCTTTTCAATTTTTTTGCATTTTCCTGTCTTTATTCTGTTCTAAATCTTACTTTTCTCTTGACAGCCTCCAGTTCCAACTACCGGTATAGTACTGCCATAGGTTTTGATTAGGCCTCCTGCTCCAGCCCCAACCCCGGTTCGAGGTCATGGTTCCCGGGCATCTTATCAGGCTCGTTCTAGAGGATCAGTCGCATCTGCTCGGAGCTGGTCTAGAGTTGTCTCTTCCTCTGGCAGTGATGATGGCAATGACTTTGACAGACTCTTTAAAAATGACAGCTCAGAGGAGGCTGGCCTTTTCTCCCGTGGAGTCCGCCCGAGGCACACCTGAGAGAGAGCTTCCCCCCTTTCCTAGTTTTATCTTTCTTCTGCTACATTTATTTTGATGGGCCTGCGTGCCCTAGTTTTACACATTTTCATACATTTACCTGCTTCATGGACCTGTGTGCCCCAGTTCGCTGTTTATTGGGCTTGGGTCCCCCAATTTTTACACATTTTTGTCACTTTCTGATATATTTTGGGCGTTCGTGCCATTTATTGCCTTATATTCATCTGCTTGTATGGTTCCATTTCATTTTACTGCTCAAATTGTCATGGATGCATGGTTCAGATGCCACAATTTACACATATGCTGTAAACTGACACATACCCGACGTGTTCAAACATGGCGGTCGCTATAATATAACATGGCGGTCGCCACTTATAAGGAGACTGACATAGCGGTTGCTATTTTCAACCTGGCGGTCGCCTAGTCAAAAGGCTGATGTTACTGTACTATGCTTTTCAGAGTTGGCAGTCGCTTACTCTAAGGTGGCGGTTGCCACATTGGTTATACTTTTGGCTAAAATTTTGATTTTCTGCCCTTTTTAGCCTGATAAATACAGCCCTGAAGGTCCCATTTACTGTTACTCCGACTTAGATGGCTTCTACTCTTTCTTTATGGATTGAAACATTCTCCCATATTGAGCGTTTGAACTTCGCCCCATTTGGCCTTAATGCCCTTTTCTCACTGAGGACCATGAAGATTAACAGGCCTTTAATGATGGCTGCTGCACAACTGTGGGATCTGTAGTCTCACGTATTTCGATTTGTCCTTGAAGAACTCTGGCCCACTGTGGAGGAGTTTGTCGCCATTTTGGACTTAGCCCCACGAAGGTCCGTTGCTGTTCCCACTTTCTTTCTCTCGACTCGACAGCATGTGATACAACTTTGTGGTCTATCTAGGATGGAGACCTCTCTTCTGACGCATGACGACTGCCTTGACATACCTTGGATCATTGATAGAGTCCGTCCTACCGGTGACCTTAGCGACCTTGACTTTCAGCTGCGGCATCGTTATAATCTTTGCTTCTGTCATCTTGCTCAGTATCTTCTTGTTCCTTCTGACGGGCAAGTTAGCTGTGCCCTAGTTGATATTCCTGGTCAGATGTAGATGGGAAAAGACTTTGTGCCACTTGTCCTAGCCGAGACACTGCTGGGCCTAGATGCTGTTTATCGTGGTGAAGCCACTACTTTTGCTAGTAGTCCTCTACTTCTTCAGGTAAGCTCAAAACCTCTCTCTTTATCAAAGCCTTCTACCAGGCCTTTCCCTTGCTGATCTAACTTTCACTACAGATCTAGCTGATGGAGAAAATGAATCTTGTACAGAAGCCACCTACTGATAGACACAGTGCTGCAGCTTTCCTCTATCGCCCCAATGGTCCAATTCTTCACCTCTCTTGCAACTACATCAACAATGAGCTCGGTGCAATCGGCTGGTGCGCTGAAGCCCATCATTAAACAGTCTTGATCAGTCACCTGTAGCTGAGCCATCTTCTCATTAACCAGCACTCCCATGTCGGCACCGTTAAGCTTGTCAGCCCAATCTTCCCCTTGGGTCTTCTTTTCTTCCTTTTCCCCTTCCACTATCTCTTCCTCTTCCGTGTAGGACAACTGATGCCTGAAAAAGATCTCCAACCCTGGCAGCCTTTGATTGGTTTCTTCGTCGACCCACGGCTCTAGAAAGCCATAATACGGAAATCTTTCCCTTCCTTGTCGAAGTACCCATTTAGCGTCCCAGAATAATTGGCCTTTCGTCCCCTTCTAGGCCCTTCCAGATCTTTTTTTGTTGGTTTATACCCAAGACCAAAACGGTGCGAAGTCGGCAATACCTGAATGGGTTCCAAGATTCCCTGTTGCTTACGCCCTAATCCCATACCAGGGAAGAAGGACATTTTCCTCATCATTGTTACAGCCCGCAAGTTGATGTACCTTTCATCTTCATTCATCAGCATCTGAACAGCCTGTGCTTCATCAAATCAAAAATCACTGAGCGATACATCACCTTCACCATGCTATACTTCTAACAGAGTTGAGCCCTCTCCTCCTCTCAGGGGATGAATGTTGTCTTCTCCGTGAATAGTCAAAACTTCCCCATTTCTTATCAGTTTCAGTTTCTGATGGAGAGTCGATGGTACAGCTTGGACATTTGGGTCATGCAACCAAGGTCTACCAAACAATAAGTTAAAAGATGCCGGTACATCTAGTACATGGAACTCGACTGACATTTCCAAGGGCCCTACTGATATCGCAAATGACACCAGTCCCAGTACGTCCCTCCTTGTATTGTCCTAAGTCCGGACCCCTTGATTGCTTGGTATGAATTGCTTCGTCTTTAGTCCTAAATAGAGTGCTGTTCTGAGCGGACATACATTTAATGGAGACCCATTATTGATAAGAGTCACGGGGACCCATTTGTCCAAGCACTTAACAGTGATGTGCAGTGGTTTGTTGCGATTCCTTCCTTCTGCTAGTAGATCTTTATCGAAAAAAGAAATAACTTTTGGCTCTACCGCCGGCAGAATAAGTCCAATTAGTTGCTCTGGGGTGGCCTCTATTGGAACGCTGGCTTTATTTATAACCTTTAGCACAGCTTGTCTGTGTTTATGTGAGGCCATAAGTAGCCCCCAAATGCTGATGTTAGCTTGCGTCTTCTTCAACTGTTTCGGCACCGTATCATCTTCTTCTTCATATTCTTTTTCTTTCCCTTTTCCACTTGGTTTCCCCTTTTCCAGCTGGGCTGGCTTGAAATGTTGCCCGCTTCTGGTCAGATGTTCTTTCCCCTCCTCGGGATCCCATAATCCCGTCATTGTGTCGTTGACCCGTCGCACCTCATTCAAAAGCAGAGGGCTTTTGAATGCCCACAAATCGTCTAAATCACCGATTGCCATTCTTTCTCATCTCTCCTCATCACCTTCTATAGTCCATGTATTATCAATTTTTTCCCATATGTCCTCTTCGATAAAGTCCACTTGCTGTTCCTAAGCGACCCAGAAATCAGCCCACTCTGCTCCGTCCCATTTCAGCACAATCCTTACGAGCCTGTAGGATTGCATTTCATCCACATATACCTCTTCCTCAAATAGCTGGGGAAGGGTAATGTCGTCGAGCACGTAACTAAACCCATATGGTTGGGCTGGGTAATCCAAAGGCCAATCATCTTCTTCGTTGTGCTCCTCTTCTTCTAATTGAATAGCTGGGAATGTTGTCTGATACCACTCCCAAACACCATCATTTAACTCCATCATCCTGTCTCGGCTGCCTCTAACCATGATGAATGAGCATGCTATCTGATCCTCAGTTACTAAAACATGAGGGCATGGTAGGTATGCTGAACAGATGTGCTAAATCGGGTCCTCTGAATCCCCCAAAAACATATAATTTATCCCAGCCTGCCTGACATGATTTGGCAAGGGGGTTAGTCGTAACATTTAATTTTGAAGAAGGGGATGGTGGTAGGAAAACCTTGTTGTCGATGAGATTCTGGATCTCATGTTGAAGCCTTAAGCACTTATCAGTTAGGTGTCCGTGACCTTGGTGAAAGGCGCAGTATTGAGAAGCATTAAACCTCGATGGTGGGGGATCGGGTACAGGCATGGGGTCCAATGGCTTGATAAGCCCTTTCTCGACGAGTCGACTCAGGGCGGTGGACAATGAAATATTGAGGGGAGTGAACACCGTCCTTAGCCTTTGTTGTTGCTGACCGTTGTCCGACTGATGGGTATTGTTGGATGGTTGGGCAAAAGAGGATGGGTTCAGTAGGTTTACCTTGTTTGAGCGAGACACGAGGTTGGTGGTGGCAGTTTGGTTTTGGTTGTTTGCTGGGAATGTTCTTTGAGGTTTTTGGCTAGGTTCCAATTTTTCAATATCTCCAGATTGGATTGCATCTTCTATCTGAATCCCAGCATCAAATAACTGCTCGGATGTGGAGAGTGGCTGCATAATCAAATAAAGCTTTAACGGGGACTGCAGATTCTTCACTACTATCCTCACTTGCTCTTTTTTAAGGGCAAATTTGTTATTTTGGCGGCCTTACCCCTCCATCGAGTTAGGAAATCAACAAAAGACTCATGGCTCTCCTGTCGAGTTCTCTGGTGGTGACATCTAGCTGGCCATTGTAGCTGTATTGACTGACAAATGCCGTAACTGTGTCCTCCCAAGTTCTAGTCTTTGCTACATCGAGGGAGAGGAACCATTTTTGGACTGCCCTAAAAAGAGATCAGTGAAAGAGCTAGGCCTTCAACTGGTCATCAATTCTCATTGGCGACTGGGTGCCAACATACATTCGGAGATGAATTCGGGAATCTCTGGTTTCGTTGAACTTCTCCATATCCAGCATTTTAAACTTTTCTGGTAGCTTAGCGACTAGGAACAAGCATAGTCCTCCCCATCTAGCATGTATTCTTCGATTCCTTTGACCTTTCTAAAGACCTTCTCTATTCGGTCGATCTTCTCAACCAACGTAGATTCTTTAGACTTAGCGGTATTTTTCTTGTCTACTATCACCTGTCGAGGGACCCGTGGTGGTGGTGGAACAACTTGCAGTCCATTGGGGACTTGATTGTCATCCCAAAAGTCTTCCCCATTACCATTTGGGTCATCATGCTGTTCATTCACAACAGGCATACGGGCTTGAATTGCCTGGATCTGAGCCTGACATTGCACTTGAGCCTAAGTCTGCTGCTCTATAACTCTCTGTATATTTGTGAACGCCCTCATTAGGTTTGCCAGATTCACCTCATTTTTTGCCATCTCAACTGTCTGTTCGGGTACCCTACAAATCCTATCGGTCACTGATCTTTTCCAGACACCTGCTAACTGTACTTTTTCTGGCTCAGTGGTAAGTCCACAGAAAAACTTGGATCCTAAAAGGCAGAATAACTAGTATCAAATACTTTCTAGACAAAATTCTGACAACAGATAGCAAACATCCTAGATACCATACGTAGATAATTATGGAAGCTGAAACCATACCACTGCTGGGCTCATTCTGATAGCATAACAATTGGATGACCCAGGATGACGGCTAAGGAGAAGATTAACCAACTTCTAGAGGAAAAGTTTGTCTAAGTGGATAGCATTTCGGTAGAGAAGACAATTCTAACCCTCAAGAGACCGATTTGATCTAGATTTTTAGGGAAAAATGGGCAGCATAATGGTAGGAAACTATCTCACACGGGTATAACAAGGATCCTAAACAAAGGCGAGGGTATAGAACTAACAACTCGGGAAGAACCCGGAAGAGAGAGGAACTATCCTAGAGGCATCAAAATGAAATATAGGCATGACCCCGAGAAGAAAACTATGGCGTGAAAACGGAACATGGTGAGGAACACATAATCCTATTAGGGTTAGCAGCACTTAATGGGGGGTCTAAGTTCATTATATGCAAGAGGCCGATTTTGGCCAATTGAACAGGGTACCTTCTGAATAGAGCCGAATATATACCTCTCAAGCCTAGAGTGGTGCAGGACATAGTCAAACAGTAAGCTCGAACTCTTTTACTACACCTATGAAAGCGTTCAGTTAGTAAGGCTTGCCCATCTTCTGAACAATCCCTAAAACTGATAAACGATCGGGGCATAAGGTCGACCAGGCAGGGGGGTTTGAGGAATAATGCATATGCGTGCGAAAATACAAATGAGAAATTTTATTAAGAACCAATTATGCTTTCAAGTCTAGCACTCTTATTTGATTTTGAGAACCAGTCCTCAACAAAGTCGACAGAAAATACTGTGGCGTTGGGATTTAGGGGTTTTTAGAAAAAGGTCAAAAATAAGAGATTTCAAATATGTTTAGAAAATATTTAAAAACTTGAAAACTAAAATTTTAAAAATTTATTTTTTGTTGAAAATAGAGTCGCCACTTAATTTTTGAAAATAACTAAGAAAAATAAAAATGGCTACTGATCTTGAAAACGTTAACCAGAGAAAAATGGTTCGAGAGCTAAGGTACGAATCGGAGAAGGTGTTAGGCACTCTGTTCACCTAATCATAAGGTTGGCCTCTACTAATCTTCATTGGTTCTTTAATAGAATTTATCAAATACATGTAAATAAAAAAAATAGAGGCAAAGAGTGAACATTCAAAATCAAATATAAAAAATATATAACATATGTACATAGCACTCCAAATTAGGACAAATAAAAGGATGAATTTCTAAGTCCTACGGCATGTAATTTATAACTAAAGAATACATGAAACACCCCCGCATGCAATATTATTAAAATAACATAAACTAGCATGATTCAGATAAAAGAACAAAAATATGCTAAAAATTGTTAAAATTACCTAAACATGAATTGTTAGCAAGAAATAAACTAAACTATCTTAAACACGATTTCAAAGTAACCAAAAACATGCATCTTAAAACATATATTTAGAGAAATATTGATATGGTGAATATTTAATACTAAATGTAAAGAAAACTTACTAAGAAAAATAATGGTTTCATAATAAAGAGAATTTAAAGGTTTGAAGAAAAAGAAAAATGAAACAAGATTTATAAAGAAAATCATTCGAAAATGAAAAGTTAAGAAAATATTATTAAACGAATGGAAAAAAAAAGAGAAATCTAACTATTTGCATTGTGAAAGAGATAAAAGAATATAAAAGAAAAGGACAGCAAATGGAAAACAAAATTACATTTAAAGAATGAAAATTAAACTAAAGACCTTTTTATGATTTTTGGGTTTAATGAAAAAAGTAAGTATTATATAAAAAAATAAAGCTATAAGAAGAAAAGAAAATAGAACTTAAAAAAAAAAAGACAAATACTAACATTAAAAGGAAAGAAGAACTAAACTAATATTATAAGAATAGAAAAAAAAATGAAAATGGTGCATTGAAAAGAAATTAATGCTAATATTACAAGAAAAGGAAGTTTAAATACTAAAAAAAAAATATTGAATTAATGCTTAAAAAAAAGGACATCAAATTAATATTACTAGAAAAGAAAAGAAAATAAATGCTAGTAAAAAAAATTAAACTAATGCTAGAAAAAGAAAGAAATTAAAAATAACTATTTAACTTAAATATAAAATGTAGCATTAATTACTACATTCACATAAATGTAAGTGCATTATTATAACAAGTAACAATATTATTAAGTTGTAATTGCCAAAATATGTTAGCACTAATTAATGATTTAATGAAAGAAAAAAAATATCAAATGTGTTAAGTGTGAATGTGAAGAAGTTAATGACTAAATAATGAACAAATTATATAAGAAAATTACATGAGGCAATTTACATAACAAACAAAGTAAATTACATAAACAAGAGGAACGTGCAAATTAAAATTGAAAGTTATCCCGATCACTTCAAAAGAGAGATAATGGAGTTAGAAGGATCAGGGATCCAAACAGAATATCTGGATTGCCAGAGAATCCTCAAGTCGGGAATGTACTTCGATGAGCCAATCCTCGGGTGGTGATCTAAGCAAGGCTTCAATGTAGGCGTCAGAAGCTCAGAATTCGGTGTCTCGACAGGGCTTTGGTGTCGGGGCTCGGAATTGCTCGGCGACTCGGCAGAGCTTCTCTCTCAAAATCTCTCACTCATTTTCTGTGTTTGAAAACGTATTAGAGGTACGGTATTTATAGAGTTCATCAACCAATGACATGCTGCCACGTTTTGGGACACGTCAGGTCATTTGGAGTTGGCGGTCGCCATATTGGACATGGCGGTCGCCATATTGAAAGAAGGTTCCAAAGGGTTCTATTGGCGGTCGCCATAATGTAAGTTGGCGGTCGCCAGATTTAAGGCGGCGGTCATCACTTTTGGCTAGGGTTTCCAATAGGTTCTATTGATGGTCGCCACAATGAACATGGCGGTCGCCTTACTTGGACAACAAGTTTCGATGGTTTGATAAAATTTCTTTGGTTTGAAGGTTTTAGATTCAAATATCGAGCTTGGATCACTTCTCGAGAATCGAACTGAGGCATTATTCTACTTGTTTTTATCACCGAATTCACCTAAGATTATGCGGGATCAAATTGGGGTGTCTACAATAAGATACTTATTTTTCACCGTTACCTGATTTAACTTTCGATAGTCAATACATAACTTCAAGGATCCATCTTTCTTCTTAGCAAACAAGGCTGGAGCTCTCCACGGCAATGTACTCGGATGTACAAACCCCTTATCAAATAACTCTTGAAGTTGTACCTCGAGTTCTCGCAACTCAGCCGGTGTAAAATGATAAGATGGCATTGAAATAGAAGTAGCTCCAAGAACGAGATCAATAGAAACTCTACCTCACAACTCGGTGGCAACTCAAATAGATCGTTAGGAAAGACATCTAGATAATCACAAACCACAGGGAAAAGCTCTCCTCGAACCCTAACCGCCTCATCCAACATAAGAGCAGAAAAGAGAAAGCTCAGGCTTCCTCGATTTCGCACAAAACCGAGCATGGATACTAAACCTTCATCCCAATCGCCCACAAAACAAAAACAATCACCCTAAGGCGTGTAAATTGATACCATCTGTTGATCATAATCGATATAGGCACGATAGGTGATCATCCAATCCATCCCTAGGATGATATCAAACGTGATCATGTCTAAAATGATGAAATCAAACTCTACACAGTGGTTGGCGACTTTTAACTCACAAGATCTATAAATTGGTCCCAACATTACATTTCCACCAATCAGGGTCTCTACACACAGTGTGCTACCCGACGAGTCCATCTCCAACCCTCTCCAACCCTAAAATTGATGCAAAAGCAGATGAAATAAAACAATGCGATGCTCCTGTGTCGAAAAGAACAATGACCCATGATCTGTATACTAAGAGAGTACCTCTGATCACTGAAGTAGTAGCTGTAGCATCAGGCACGATCCGTGCCTTATAAGAACTGGCATCAATAAAGGCGTATACTATGCCTTGCAGTACCCTAGTCTATTTACCACAGCCCTAGACTGTTGACTGCCGCACTGACTGTGCTAAGGCACACTCATCTGTGATCCTAGAAGTTTGAGCCACAGGCTGCTAATGAGTCTTTCATTCCTGTGTGGGTGGAACAACTGGTGCACCTGCGGTGCTCTGTACACTCCTTCCTCGAGGGTAGTTCTTGCAAAAATTTCTTAACTAGCCACAGCCAAAACAGATCGTAGACTCTCTCCCCTGCGACTAAACATGTACTGAACTCTAAGACTATCTCTTTCGCGAGGTAACCCGACGCACGATGTTCTAGTTTTCTGCACCGATAACAAATGAGCTCCCTTTACTTTGGTCCTCTTGATGAAGTCACTAAGGATGCTACTGCAGAAAAGTACTGTTGATAGGTTCCCGTCAGATGAGAATTAAAATCGAATGACCTCTATCGTTTATTTCTGCACCCCTCGGATTGCGTACCTCCTCCACCCTGCTGGGTTCTGCTATCTCTGGCCCTACGTGTTTGATTTAGGGTATTTTCTACGGTGATGTCTGACTCCAGCCAGTCCGTAAAGTCGTGCATCCTCAATGCCGCCACTCGATCTCTGACTGCAAGTCTCAAACCTCTTTCAAACCTCTTTGCATCCAATTCGTCTGTGGCTACCACTTCCTGTGCAAAACGGGACAAGTTTGTGAACTCTGCCTCTAGAGATCTTTATCGGGAGAAATTCCTTTCCTTCACCCAGGGGCTAATGACTGTGGTTCAGTATGAGGCAGACTCATATGTGATCCTAGAAGTTTGAGCCACAGGCTGCTAATGAGTCTGTCATTCCTGTGTGGGTGGAACAACTGGTGCACCTGTGGTGCTCTGTACACTCCTTCCTCGAGGGTAGTTCCTGCAAAAATTTCTTAACTAGCCACAGCCAAAACAGATCATAGACTCTCTCCCCTGCGACTAAACATGCACTGAACTCTAAGACTATCTCTTTCGCGAGGTAACCCGACGCACGATGTTCTAGTTTTCTGCACCGATAACAAATGAGCTCCCTTTACTTTGGTCCTCTTGATGAAGTCACTAAGGATGCTACTGCAGAAAAGTACTGTTGATAGGTTCCCGTCAGATGAGAATTAAAATCGAATGACCTCTATCGTTTATTTCTGCACCCCTCGGATTGCGTACCTCCTCCACCCTGCTGGGTTCTGCTATCTCTGGCCCTACGTGTTTGATTTAGGGTATTTTCTACGGTGATGTCTGACTCCAGCCAGTCCGTAAAGTCTTGCAACCTCAATGCCGCCACTCGATCTCTGACCGCAAGTCTCAAACCTCTTTGCATGCAATTCGTCTGTGGCTACCACTTCCTGTGCAAAACGGGACAAGTTTTTGAACTCTGCCTCATACTGAACCACAGTCATTAGCCCCTGGGTGAAGGAAAGGAATTTCTCCCGATAAAGATCTCTAGAGGACTTAGAAAAGTATTTATCCAGAAATACTTTAGTAAACGCTGCCCATGTACCTCTCATGGTAGTTATGGAAAATTTTCACCACTCATAGACATCACCTCTCAGCTGGAACGCGGCAAATACAACCCTCAGGTCATCCTCGACTATCAGTAGTGTATCTAGAATCTTGGTCACAAGCTCCAACCATTTTGAGGCCACCTTGGGGTCGAGATCCCCAACAAAGGTAGGAGGGTCAATGCCAGAGCTCTCACATCGCAATAGTCGCCCTCGGCCTAAGTACTCTCACCCCTCCCCCAATAGCCTCGGCTAGCTGATGGATGGAGCTTACCATCTCACGCAGCAAGTCTACCCCATTTACCGGTCCTTGGGGAGCATTAGCATCCCCAGCATCAGGGATTGGCACATCCCCTTGGCCTAAACCGCAGCCACGGCCTTGACCACGACCTCGTCCTCTTTGCGTAGACATAACTTCTATACGAAAGAAACATAGAACGTAATAACATAAGATTCAGCCCATTATGTTATTACAGATATAAGTCATATAATCATGCTAACATTTAGCCATAAACGATCATGTAAACACATATCACATGCCGAGGAGAACCGAAAAGAGTGACGCGTCCATTTGGGTAACCTACTTAGATTCATTACCAGAAAACACGTTGGCCAAAATCATTTCTAGCTTGGCTCCAAGTTTGTTAACCCAAACGCCCGAAAGCAAGATCAATCAATCTTAAGGTTCAACCCCATGCTCAAGTATACACGGCATCCACGTGCTCAACTGATTATCGTACTCATGTTATCAAAACATTTAAACACACAAAATCATGCACGCGCAACCATCCTCACAAGGTGATGCAACCTCTCCTCACGGCTCTTAGGTATTCGAGCCTAAAACTTTGATACCAAGTTGTAATGCCCCAATTTCTAAACAATAAAAGTCCACGAAAACCAACACGAAAACGAGATTTTATTTGTGAAATAAATCTCCAAACATGCCATTATAAACCCAAAAGATTGACCAAAAGATTTTCCATCTGAAAACCTCTTTTTAAAACAAAATTGAACTTTTTGATATAGCAGCTGTCCGCTTGAGCGATCAGAGATCTGCTCGAGCGGTGAGACACCTGAGAGATTTTCAAGTTAGAAACTAGAAAATTTTCCCAAGTCTCAAAAACAAACCTAAAAACTTTATCACTGAATAGGGCTTTAAATGACTAAAGAATTTGGGACAAAACGTTTATTTGATAAAGAAGTCACTCCTTCAATTTGAAAATGAATCATTGAAAGCATTAAACCCAAACCAAAACAAACAAAGCTATAACCAACCTAACGTTTCTCTCTCAAAATTATCACAGCATACATGCATTAATATAATTGCCTCAAGGCTTACAAAACATACTTCCAAGATCAAGCAATATACATCATTACATGACTCCATAACAAGAGGTGGTAACAAACTTCCAAACAACAAAACTACTATAAATAAACAAAGAGTTTTGTCTTCCACCACCCCGACTCTACAAGATCAACCCACGTGATCCAAACTATCTTAACAAGGTTTTTAAAATCTCACAACGTGAGTCGAAAGCCATTAGGAACATACTATAATGAAGTAAAATAGGATATACAATCACGTAATATAGAATCGACTCGACTTCACAAGCCTCAAAATAGTTTTTCATCCTCAAAACTACACATTTTCATATAATGCAAATAAGGTCCAACAGTTTAAAAAAGTATTAACAAAATGTTATTTTCACTTGGTTCTCACAATCGACAATGATTCCTATGTACCGACTCTATTGCACCGGGGACAAATGTAACAATTATAGATTCTCGCTCATTACCCTAGTTCCGGAGCAACCAATGACCCACTAGGTAATAAAAAGTTCTATACGAAATTAAAACAACACGCGCCTCCCAATAGGGCAACCACTTCATTTACGGGGATTAACCTAAATGAGCAAAGCGCCTATATGCGCAAAGTTTTTGAACTTTTATCGAGAAACAATGGCAGCCCAAATACACACGCACTATCACGGCACATCTATAGAATCATTAAAAATACATAGCTCGACTACAAAAATGTTTAAAGTAGTACATTAATCATGTACAAAATGTACGACGGCCTTCTGCCACGTTGTCCATAATCAAGGAAGAACGACCAACACATTTCAAATGTTTAACCATTTCAACCGAAACGTTTAAAAATTAAAGCTTAACCCAAAAGGTTAGCTCCAAACTTCCAAAATATGGTTTTCATAACTTTTATATAAACCTCTCCATTTTCAAAAGCCACCCTTTTGAAAACCATGGACGCCCACACATCCACCAATTTTGTAATAAATCACAACAAATGCAAAACATGCTTTTTGTCCAACCAAACACGGTTTAAACACAAAGTCCAACATTTATAGTATTTTAAAATGGCAAAAAATGCATACAATCGCATGTAGCACCCTTTTAAAGTAAGATAGTCTAGAATCCTACCTCGGTGAGTTAATACTCGAAGCTTTGAACACTGGCGAGAAATCAAATTTGCCAAAATGCGATTCCATTCAGATGTACGCAAAGCCCACGATAAGGATATCGAGGATCGACTATCCAAACACTAAGATCCGGACCCAAATCAAATCGAAAGCTAGAGAGAAGGTATAACTTTTGAGAGTTCTTGGTGGAGAGAGAGAAGAAAACTTACAAAAGAAGTTTTGGTTCAAAAACCAAGGTTTGGACTATCTTTATAAAGTCTCGCGCCTGGTTGTTTGCTCGAATGGTCCCCCACCAGCCTAACTCTAGGCCACAAGCTTGCTCGAGCAAACAAAGCTCCGCTTGAGCAGTCATCGCTGGGTGAAAACTCGAACAAAAGACACATTACCAAGCCCACGCATGCATAACAAACATGTAAACATGATATTCAATAACGATTAAAGCACTAACCAACACATCGAATAAACATAACAAAATAAAATAGAACCGAGTCTCATAAGAAAAGGCCTGAGCATATCTCATCTATTCTTTGCAAATGATAGCATCCTTTTCTGCAAATCCAATATACAAGAAACAACCACAATCAAAGCACTCTTTGAAGAATATGAAGAAGCCTCAGGTCAAAAAGTGAACTTTGAAAAATCGACAATCTCTTTTAGTAAGAATACTTCTGCAGTGACTATCTCTGATGTGCAGAATATTTTGGGAATCACCATGGTGGATGAACATGGAAAATACTTGGGTGTCCTAATTATGGTTGGCCATTCAAAGAAGGAGATTTTCAATAGCGTAAAGGAAAGAATTCGAAAGGCGATCTAAGGATGGAATGAGAAGCTGCCGTCTCAAGCAGGAAGAGAGGTTCTCATTAAGGCAGTGGCCCAAGCAATACCAACGTATACCATGTCCATCTTCAAGATTCCAAGCCCTTTATGTGATGAGGTATCAGCGGTCCTTGTGAATTTTTGGTGGGGAGGCTCCACAAATGCTAGAAAAATTCATTGAAAAAGGTGGGAAGGACTTTGCTCCAGTAAAGCACATAGAGGTATGCGATTCATAAACTTAGAAGCTTTTAACCTTGGTTTGCTAGCTAAACAATGCTGGAGAATGGTGACAAATCCAAATTCACTCACAAGTAGATTCCTCAAGGCGAAGTATTTCTCCTCATCCTCATTCCTAGAGGCTCAGCTTGGTTCAAATTCGTTCTTCACATGGCAGAGTATTTTGGCGAGAAGAGAGGTGCAGCTTGGCAGTTTAAGATGGAGTGTGAGACCTTGACCCGTTTTCTTTTTCGGTGTTTGTTGACGTGTGTTTTTTGTTTTCAGTTTTGCATGTGTATATGCGCTTTGATGCATGATCGGGGTTAAATATGCATGTGGGGTTAGTTCCCAAGGTCGTTTGACGCTGCGATGTGGGTTTTAAAAAAAAAAGAAGATATTTTTCGTAGTCTATAAATATCTAGGTTTAAATATTTTGGAAAAGATATTTTCATAACTTGGTGGCTAAGTTTTCTTTTTCCAAATCAAAAGCTTTGCCTTCTCTCTAACTTCTCGGGGGCCCGGGGCTCGGTTTTTTATGATCCAACAGTGGATCCTTGCTATTGACATGGTGAGCTATGCATCCATCCGAACGAAATTTCATTCGAGTGACGTTCGTTTTTGCATGTGGTTCGAGGCGTCGAGTTTTTAATTTATCGAGGTAGGATCCTAGACTCTCATGTCTTATAAGGGTGCTACGTGTAATCGTGTGTGTTTTTACCGTTTAAAAATGCATGAAAAATCGATTTATAAGTTGGATTTTGGTTTAAAATCGTTTTGGGTGTTTTTGGTTGGATGGAAACGGGTTTTGAGTATTTCTCTTGAGGTTTTGTGGTAGTTTTGGGCTTGTGTATGTTCGTGGGTTGTTAAAGGGGTGTTTAGATGGTTTAATTTGGGGTTGAGAAGCTTACTCCATAGCTAGGGTTTGCTTTCGGCCGTTGCCCAGTTCCCTAGTTGAAAAATCTAATTCTGTTGTGTTTGTGTCGACACATTTGCTGTTTGTGTCGACACATTTTCCATCTGTTTGGGTTATCTTTGCTGCGGTTGTTTTGTGTCGACACATTTTCTGTTTGTGTGTCGATGCTTGTTTTGTTGGTGTCGACACTTTTGTTCTCTGCATGTGTTGCCTAAACCCTCGGTTCTTTTGTGTCGACACCTCCGCTGTTTGTGTTGACATCTGCTCTGTTTGTGTCGACACCTCCGCTGTTTGTGTCGACGCCTTCTCTGTTTGTGTCGACACATTCTCTGTTTGTGTTGACATATTTTTTGTTAGTGTCGACACTTTCGCTGGTTGTGTTGAACCCTTTTTCTTTGGTCGTATGGGGGCCTTAGGGGTTTCTTTTGGCCTTATTGGGCTCGTGTTGGGCATGTGTTGGTTGGGTCCTTGGTTTTCGATTGGTTTCCTATGGTATTCAATTGATTAATTATTGGATTAGTCGACTGAAATACTGTTGGATTCTTTTGGGATTTGGCTGGTCGTGTTGTGGTTTCAGGGGTCAGGTCATGACCCTGAGTGTTTGTTTAGGTGCCGTCCTTGGGGGTGATGTGCGTGGCTAGATGTGCATTATTGGAGCACGGTGGTGTACGTCGTGATTGGGTATGGAGCGTATTTGGGCTCATGGAAGCTTTAGAGGAAAGGTGGTGTTTTGTGACCTCATGGTTTGAGGGGTTTAGCGTTGGCCTTCGGATTAGACTTGGTTTTATGGGTTGTTAGTCGTCCATGTGAGTGGATGTCGGGTTGTTTGACGGGTGGCATCTGTAGACACCTCAATTTGACCCCGCCTAATCTTAGGTAATTCCAATAATAAAAACAAGTGGAATAGTGTCTCAGTACGATCATTGGGAAGTGATCCAAGCTCGGTATTTGAACCCAGAACCTTCAAACCAATGAAATTTTGACGAACCATCGAAATTTGCTACCCAAGTAAGGCGACCGCCAACTCTCATTGTAGTGACCGCCATAGAACTTTGTGGAAACCCTAGCCAAAAGTGGCGACCACTACCTACCATCATGGCGATCGCCAACTGCTATTGTGGCGACCGCCATAGAACTTTGTGGAACCTTTCAAAAACATGGCGATCGCCAACTCGCATTGTGGCGACCGCCAACTCCAAATAGCCTAACGTGTCCCAAAATGTGGCAGCATCCCATTGGTTGAAGAATTCTATAAATACCGTACCCCCGCGTACGTTTTCAGTACGAATTTTGAATGAGAGAGACTGCCGATACGTCGAGCGATCCTGAGCCCCGACGTCGAAGTCCTGCCGAATTACCGAGTTCCGAACCTCCAATACTTATATTTGGAGTCTTAGCTTGGAATCAACACCCGAGGATTGAAGCACATTCCCCAATCTGAGAATTTCACGATTTAGGTACTTCGTTTGGATCTCCGGTCGTGCAAACTCCAATTCCTCTCTTTTGGGGTGACCGAATTAAAATTCAATTTTAATTTGCATGTTCTTTCCATTTGTATAAATTAATCTTGTTTATTTCATATAATTTAATTGTTTTCTTTACTTCTTTAATTGTTAATTCTTTCTCACTCACACTTAGCGCATTGTAATTTTTATTTGTATTCATTAAATTGTGCTAACATATTTTGGTAATTACAACTCAATAATGTTATTAATTGTTGTAATAATGCACTTACATTAATGTGAATGTAGTAATTAATACTACATTTCACATTTAAGATAAATAGTTATTTTTAATTTCTTTCTTGCATTAGTTTAATTTTCTAGCATTCATTTAGTTGTTCTAATTTACTCTTAATAATAGTCTAATTCATTTCATTTTCTTGTAACATTAGTGTTCCATTTTATTTTTAGTTTAATATTTATTCATTGGTCTTTTTTTTTATTTTCTTCTTTTCTCTAGTAGTGTAATTTTTCTTTTTCTAACATCTTATTTCCTTTCTTATAATGTAATTTTATTTTCTTTTTCTCTTTTCTTTTTCCTAATACTAATGCTCCATTTTATTTTTCTTTCAGCCTAATTTTCTTTTTCTAATTTCTTCTATTTTCTTTTATTTCTTTTATTAGTATAATTCCTCTTTCTAAACTTTTATTTTCGTTGCTTTAATAGAGCTCCATTTACTATCTCTTTTCTCGTAATGTTGGCGTTTATTTTTTCATTATCTTTTATATATATGTGTGTAGCTTTATTTTTATTCATTTTATCAAATTTAAAAATTACAAAAGAGGCTTTTAAGTTAATTTCCACCTTTAAATGGCTTTGTAATTTTCTCTCATTAATAAAATTAAAACTCTCTTTTTCTTTTCATTTCTTTTATTTTCATCCATTTCTATTTTTATTTCTTTTTATTTTGTTAAAATCAAGAAAATCATAAAAAGCTTTCTAGACTAGATTTTATCATTAAAGTATTTTTTTTTTGATTCCCATTGTCTCTCTTAAAATGCATAAAATAAAATAGTTAGATTTCTTTTAGTAGTTTAAACAAGCATTTGCTAACATTTTATTTTGGCTTGTAAATTTTTATTTTTTTATTTTTTTTTTCAAATTAAAATTTCAAATATTTGCTTGTTAATACAAAATATTTGTTATTAGATTTTATTATTTTTGTTAACCTTTAACATAGGACTCTTTACATGTTTCTTACAACTTTTAATATGCATATTGTATATATTAGTTTAGGATTCGATTACTTTATTGTGTAGTTCATTTTTGGTGTAATCCATGTTGAGACAATTGGTAATATTAGCATATTTTTCTTTTAATCAAATCATGCTAGTTAGGTTATTTCAATATTATTGCATGTGAGTATGTATTTCATGTATCATTTAGATAGAAATTGTATGTCATAGGATTTAGAATTTTTCTTTTGACACTTGTTTATTTTGGAATGCTATGTACAAATTTTATGTATTTTTTGTATTTAATTTTGGATGTTCTCTCTTTGCCTCCATTTTCTTTATGTGCATGCATTTGAGAAATTCTATTAAAGAACCAATGATGATTAGTAGAGGCCAACCTTACGGTTGGGCGAACGGGGTGCCTAACACCTTCCCCGATTCGTACGTTAGTCCCCAAATCTTTTTCTCTGGTTAACGCTTTCAAGATCAGTAGCCATTTTTTATTTTTCTTAGTTTTTCTCAAAAACTAATTGGCGACTCCATTTTCAATAAAAAATGGGTTTTCAAAATTTGATTTTCAAGGTGTTAAAATATTTTTTTAAAACATATTTTGAGTCCCTTATTTTTGAAACGTTTTCCAAAACCCCTAAATTCCAACGCCACAGTATTTTCTGGTGACTCCGCTAGGGACTGGTTTTCAAAATCAAATAAGAGGGCTAGACTTGAAAACATCATTGGTTCTTAATAAAATTTTTCATTTGCATTTTCGCATGCATATGCATTGTTCTTCAACCCCCCATGCTTGGTCGACCCGATGCCCTGAACGTTAATCTGTTTCGAGGATTATTGGGGAGACGGGCAACCCTTACTAACTGTACGTTATCATAGGTGCAGTGAAAGAGTTCGGGTGTACTGTTTGACCACGTTCTGCATGAAAGGTATATACCCAGCTCTATTCAGAAGGTACCCTTTTTAAATTGACCAAAACTGGCCTTTTGCATATAGTAAACGTAGAACCCCCCATTAGGTGCTGCTAACCCAAGTACGATTATATGTTTTTCTTAATTGAATGTTTTGATTGTATATTGTTAGGATTGTTTGCTTAGCTTAGGATAGTTCTTCTCCCGAGTTTGGCCTGGATTTTCTGTTGCACCTTTTGATTAGGTTAGCTTCTTCTTCGAGTTCTTATCCAGGCGTTGTTCTTCGCCTTGTTTGGTCTTTACGCCATAGTTTTCTTTTCAGGATCATGCCCGTGTTTTGTTTTGAAATCCTTAGGATAGTTTCTCTCTCTTTCATGTTCTTCTCGAGTTATTAGTTCTATACCCCCGCCTGTGTTTAGGCTCGTTTCCTTCAAATCCTTATTATACTCGTGTGAGCTAGTTTTCTACCGATATGCTGCCCGTTTTCCATAGAAATCTAGAACGAACCGGTCTCTTGAAGGTTAGAACTATTTTTTCTACTAGAGTGCTGTCCGTTTAAATAAACCTTCCCTCTAGAAGTTGGTTAACCTTCTCCTTAGCCGTCATCCCGGGTCATCCTGTTGTTATGCTGCTGAAATAAGCCCGCATGGGTATGGTTTTAGCTTTCGTAATTATCTGCTTATGGTTGGGGTATTTGGGATGTTTGCTATCTACTATCAGAATTTTATCTGGGAAGTATCTGATACTGGTTATTCTACTTTTGGAATCTAGGGTTTACCATTGAGTCGAGTAGAGTACAGTTAGTGCGTGTTTGGAAGAGAACAGAATCAAGCAGACTTCACAGAGTATCTGAACAACCAACTGAGTCAGCTGAAATGGAAAAGAATGAGGTGAACTTGACAGCTCTGATGTGAGCCATTACTGATATACCAAGGGCCTTAGAGCAGCAAACCCAAGCTCAGGTACAATGTCAGGCACAGATTCAAGCGATTCATGCCCATTTTTCAATACTGAATGAACAGCATGACGAAGCAAATGGTAATGGAGAAAACTTTTGGAATGATAATCAGGTTCCTGATGGAGCACAAGTTGTTCTGCCACCACCATAAATCTCTCGTCAGATGATAGTTGAGAAAGAAAACATTGCTCAATTTAGAGAATCTGCGTTGGTTGATAAGATCGACCGGATGGAGAAGGTCCTTAGAAGGGCAAAGGAAGTTGAAGAATATATGCTAGATGCAAGGGGACTTTGTTTATTCCCGGATGCTAAAATTCTTGAAATGGAGAAATTTTATGGAACTAGTGATCCCCAAATTCATTTAAGACTATACGTCGATACTCTCTCTTCCATGGGAATCGACGACCAGTTGAAGGCTCAGCTATTCCACCAATATCTTTTAGGGGCAGCTTAGAGGTGGTTTATCTCCATGAGTGTTGCAAAGAACATGACATGGGAGGACATCGCCATAACTTTTATCAGCTGATACAACTATAATGTCCAGCCAGATGTAATCACCTGGGAGTTAGAGACCACTCGTCAAGAAAGAAAAAGATCATTCATAGATTCTCAAACTAGGTGGAGGGGAAAGGCGGCTAAAATGATAAATCGACCAATTGAGAAGGAACAAGAGAGGAATTTAGTTAGGAACCTCTAGTCCCCATCAAAGCGTAATCTAATAACACAACCGCTGTCTACTTTTGAGTAGATGTTTGATGCCAGGGTTCAGATAAAAGATGCGATCCAATCTGGTGATATCGATGAGGCCGAGCCGAGCCAAAAGCCGAGAAGACCTTACCCATCCAATAACCAAAACCACCCCACCTCTTCCACTAACCCCGCATCTCGCTTTAACAAGGTGAATTTGCAAAACCCCCAATCAGATCGACCGAATTCTTCACCTTCATCAGCTCCTCCCAAAAACAACCAGCCGTCGCAGCTGAAAAAGCCAAGGAGAGTGTTTACTCTCTTTAATATCTCTCTGTCCATGGCCCTGAATCAACTTGTCAAGAAGGGGCTGATAAAGCTTCTTGATCCAATGCCGCCTCCTAACCCTTTAACACGCCGCTACGATCCCACCCAATATTGCTTATACCATCAGAGCCACGGACACCCAACCGACAACTATTTGAAACTCTGCCATGACATTCAAGATCTCATTGATAGTAAGGTCGTCTCACCTTCATCTTCACCAAATGTCATAGCTGGTTTTTAAATTCTTACCTTTTTACATGATGCAAGTCTTGAGTCAAGTCGGAGTCTTATAAGTTTTGCTTTGTTCAAGATCGGTTGGATGTCGAGTCCAAGGGAACGTCTGTCTGTGCACTCACTTCTTTTACCTTCAATTTTGTATTCCCCACTGTCTTTGATATCAATGAAATAAATGATGGTTTTGATTATTCTGCTTTGCTTCTTTTATTTTGTACGCTTTCTGATGATTTTGAATTCAAATGGGATATCCCCAAAGAAAAAAAACCCTTAATAAAAAAGAGAAAGAGAAAAGAAATGCGTGTCCAACTAATAATTAAAGAAACTTTGTCAATAAATCTGGGTAATGAAAATAATCCGCAAAATGTTCAAATTAGTTCTTCTTTATCCTTAACCGAACAGTGCAATTAATAACTTTATTAAAAGAATTCAAAGACGTGTTTACATGGTCTTACGAAGATATGTCTGGAATTGATCCTGATATTGTCCAGCACCATATCCCCTATACCCTGATGCTAAATCGGTCAAGCAAAAATTAAGACGAATTCGGCTAGAATGGGCTCTGAAGATCAAGGAAGAGGTTGCCAAACAGATCAGCGCTGGGTTCCTAATGGTAATCGAGTATCCAAAATGGATAGCCAATATAGTGCCATTTTTAAAGAATGACGGTCATATCCGAGTCTATGTGGATTTTTGGGATCTCAATAAGGCAGTCCGAAGGACAATTTTCCACCGCCACACATTGATGTCTTGGTAGATAGTACAGCGGGGCATGCCTTGTTGTCATTTATGGATGGCTTCTCTAGATACAACCATATTCTGATGGATCCTGAAGACAGAGAAAAGTTAACATTCGCCACGCCTTGGGGCACCTATTGTTACCGTGTTATGCCATTTGACTTGAAAAATACCAGGGCAACCTATCAAAGGGTTGCCACTACTTTATTCCATGACATGATACACAAAGAAGTTGAAATGTATGTAGACATTATGATTGTGAAGTCCAAAGATCGAAACAACCATATCATAGTGCTGCAGAAATTTTTTGAAGGGATCAAAAAGTATAAGACGTGGCTCAACCCTAGAAGAATGGGAGAAGAATTTGATGGAAGTGCTTCTCTTATTCGATGAAAGAAGACTATAAATCATATTTCACATACAAGGATACCAAAGGAGGATAGCTCGAGCGTTCAACAAAAAAAATTTTAAGACTCGGAACTTGAGAGAAAGTGACTTGGCTCTTAAGGAAATCAAGGCTCTTATTTTTGACCCAAGAGGTAAGTTTAAGCAGAATTGGGCCAAGCCGTATCTGATCAAGACTATTATGACCGGTGGTACTGTAATTATCATGGATCTAGATTATAACATGTTCTCCACTCCAATCAACTTGGACCAGCTCAAAAAAAAAATACTACCCTTGAGATAAAAATAAAGATGAAATAAAAGCTCACTGAGTTAAAAATCGAAAAGGCAATTCAGGCAAAAGGTAGAGCAACCCACAAGGTTGAAAATCCGTAAGGGCGACCTTGGCAAAAGTCAGGGCATCACAAAAGGAGAGTGTTAATACCCAAGAATAAACTGAGCTCGAACTACGTTACGACCTGATTTTACTTTTTAGGATACGTAGGCAGCTTCTTTTAAGAAGTCCGGCCATCTTCTTTGTTTTAGCCATCTTTGAATTCGAGTAATGATCAATGTAAATTCATCTTTGAGTTTTGATAATAAAGTTGTTTAATTGCAAGAATCGAAAAACTTTAAATAATTGGGAATCTTTTTCAGATAAACGTGGAATTTTTATTATTTCAGTTGTGATCACAAGGTTTTGCAAATAAAGGACAGGCACGCAAGTTCCAAACTTTAAACAAAAAAAGAAAGGTACAAAATTCTAAAAGAAAAGCAAGTTCCTCAAATCTTCCTCCTCTTCGCTTCTTGTTCTTCCCCCTTTTCTTTATTTCTGCTATGAACCAACCACGCCTTGTAATCATCGGAGACGTTAGTGTGGGGCAGCTCCTGCATCTCCATTAGTGAACGAAATGGTCAAGCCTCCTGATACTGCACCAGAAATGGGGCCTGAAGAGAAGATGGATACGACCCCATACGCCGTGAAATATGATCTGACCTCAATCAAATTGCCTGGTGTGGATAATATAAAGAGGACAGTCATAGACCAATCTGTAAGACATTTGGATGGCCTATAGTGGTCAATGTAATAAAAGGGATCTACCACTAGGGGCACTACCAAGTGATGTCTCTTCCGGTCAGTGAAGATAATATTGTCTCCAAGCCGCCTTAGTAGTAATATCGTTGTACCCTTTCGAACCCTGTTTCTGCAGAAGATTTTTCTTTTCTATCAGCCAGTTCTGAGAAGAGAGAAAAGAGATAAGAATCAAGAGAAACCAGCAAAAGGAGAGATATGTGGAGATAGTGAAAAAAGAAGAGAGATAAACCAGCAAAAGGAGAGATATGTGGAGATAGTGGAAAAAGGAGAGAAGAGCAGTAAAATTCGAAAGAAATCAGTAAAAGGAGAGAAGAGCAGTAAAAATCAAGAGAAAAAAAAGGGAGAAAAGAGAGATTCAAAGGACTACCGACAAAAAACATGATTACACTCGGGTGGATAGCATTAGACCAATCAGGGTCTCAGACAGAACTAGGGGCTTGAAGTCCTTCCCTGCCCTTATTTACTCAGCAATGTCCACCAAAATACTGCTGACTCGGCCATCACAAGAAACCAAAAGGCATCGAGAAAGCAAGGAGATAGTTGAAGTCACCAAGAAAATCGATAGGACAGAATCTATGTGAATCCCCTTGCTCCTTTATCCTGAGGTTAGCGTTGATGAAGCAGAAATGATTACATCTTCCTCCATCGTATGCCTTCAGATAGAGAGAGGGGACTTCTCGTACTCCTTTATACAATTCAAAGCCCCTTTAGGTCCTCCTTTCAGCTAGCCCGAGTGGATTGATGAGGTTGTTCACAACGACGCATTCCATTACACGTTCGAGCGGGCAGGGATCCTTTCCTCAGTTCTAATTTCTTGAACTCTTCATACACGCCGGTCTACCTCCAACTTGGAAGCGCTTATCAATCACTGGAGCGCAGATACCCATACTTTTGTGACCCCATGGGGGGCATGGTCCCCCACTTTGGAGGATGTGTTCGTACTCCTCTAACTCGATATCTGCGGAGTGACTATTTTCAGTCCAGAGCATGTATTTGAGGCTGACAAGGCGGTGGCTTCTGAATTACGAGCCTGCTTAACTCGCACTGCTAGTTATGATAGTCACTTCGACAATATGGGCAATCCCCTTAATGCTCGCCACTCTTCAACTAAGTCTACATTCGCATCATGGATTCGGTACTTCTTTAAGGATATTTAATCCAAGAACATGACTGAAGATTGTGTGGAGTTTCTTGGTGAGGGCTACGAGCGGGAGTTGTTTCTTCCAGCCTTTATTTTCATATTTCTTTCAATGTTCGTCTTTCCCAGTAGCCCAGTAGAAGTATAAGTCCACTGGTATTCCCTTTAGTTGCTCAGCTGGCCAGGGGAGAACAAGTTCCCTTGGCCCCTTTGTTCTTGGGCACTCTATACTGTCAATTAGACCTCATACAAATTGAAATGGAGCAGTCGGTCGATCATTATGACATTGCAACCTTTGTAGCTACCACATTTCTTCAAGCCTTGCTATATGAAAGGTTTCCCAGTTTTGCCCCCCATCCTATCCGATTTCCTCGCACTAAGAAAGTTTAAGTCATTGACTCTGATGGCGAGCTTGCTATCGAGGAAATTCCATTGGCAAACACTTTAATCCTTTGTTAGAGCAGTTAGGGCACTGCTTGAGATTTCATGCCTTCCTTCATCGATCCTACTCTTTTTATTTTTCGGCGTTACACTACAACTCCTATAGGGGTCATTTCTCCTAACTAGTATTTTGACTTGCCTCAACACCTCTAACTCAAGACTACTACTTCTCTTGATAGCATTCACATGACCGTACTCTCTATGATCCTCCCCAGCATGCTTCCCTACATAACAGAGGACGGGTATGGGTCACTTCCTACAAGGCCGACCGGGTATTACGCTAGTTTGGATTCGACCAAGGCACTCTTGTTTGTTGTGTCAACACATGCTCTTATGCAGATAGTTACAAGCCCTTCTTACGCGGGAATCTTATTGCACCATTCTATCTCCCGGTAATTGAACTACCCTCCCAAGGGCGAATAGGATGCCACACTTTTGGATACTCCCATTACAGGAGGCGTAATCTTGACTCTTTTAGCCGCTTTCCAACAACAGAAGCGTTGAAGGCAATTGCTCGACCTTTTCTAAAATCCATAACCGCTTGTCATCTTCTAACCAAAAGAGGCACCCAAGGTGCACGAGGGAGATACGCGGTCTTAGCCTCTTTCGCTCGAGATACTCATCCACCCCCCGACATTATTCCAGCCAAGCCTCTCCAAGCCATGGAGGGACAGGTCACCAGCTCTATGACGCAAGCTTCTAAACGAGCCAACGAGATTACTCACTCCGAGCTCCCTAAAGTGAGTGCTACCCAGGTTCCATTGGCCGAGAGTGAAAGTTAGCCTTTGAAACGCCTTCGTCGGGTACACCAAAATATTCACATCCCCCTCCTTACTTCTCGTCTATTTTCTTAAAAAAAATTCCTTTTCTTTAATGCCAGAAAATGTGTTTGTTTTTTAAAAGGGTTCTTCCGCTGGGTCGAAAGGCATAAAGAAAAAAAAGGGTTTAGAAATAGGATGACACAATTTTTATGGTAGTTAGTCGGTCACAAACTGGTGTGAAAAAATCGAAAGACAAATGTTTGCACTACAACTAGACACGGCACTAGAAAAAGTAATGTCCAGTTTTCCTCAACAAATTGATCAATCAGGATAATTTATGTTCACTGGTTTTGAAAATATGTTTAACGGTGTTATCTATCGGTACTTGATGTGTAGATACAGGAGCCACTAATCATGTCTACAATTCGTTGCAGGGGTTCTAAAAAATCAAGCAGCTCAGTGATGGAAAAGAATACCTACATATGGGCAATAATACAAGGGTGGCAGCTGTTACAGTGGGAACTGTCACTCTTAGTTTTAGTATAGATAGGGTTTTAATACCGAGAGATTGTCTTTATATACCTTCCATTAGAAGGAACTTAGTTTTCATTTCTAGATTGGTTAAAGATGGATATTTAATTTATTTTAATAACTCTGTGGTTATTAAGGATAATAAACGGGTTATATGTTCTGGTACATTGGTGGATGATCATTATATTATTACTCTAATTTCTCCTACACTGCAACTGACTAAATTGAATAACACATCTAATTTACAATATAAGAGGAAATTTTCGTCTTTAATGAACCAAACGTTTCTTTGGCATTTACTCTCAGGTCATATTACTCTAAAAACAATAAATAGTTTGGTAAAAGATGAACCTTTGAGTTCATTGGAAGTAGAGGCACTTTCAGTTTGTAAATCTTGCTTAGAGGGTACGATGACCAAGAGGCCATTTTCAGCCAAAGGCACTAGAGCTAAAGAACTGTTGGAACTGGTTCATTTTGATGTGTGTGGTCTTATGACAATCCGAGCTAGAGGTGGCTTTGAGTACTTCGTCAGTTTCATTGATGACTATTTAAGGTATGGATACATTTACCTGATGCATCGTAAGTCTGAATGCTTTAAGAAATTTAAAGAATTCAAGGCGGAGGCGGAGAAGCGTATTGGTAAAAGTATCAAATCACTATGATCCGACTATGGTGGAAAATACCTCTTTGGAAAGTTTCGGGATTACCTGTCATCAAAAGAAATTATATCTCAGTTGACTGCATCTGATGCTCTGCAGTAGAATGGTGTAGTAGAAAGAAAGAATATGACTCTTATGAAGATGGTAAGGTCCATTATGAGTTATTCAGGATTACCCGATTCGTTTTAGGGACTCGTTTTAGAGACAGCGGCTTACATTTTAAACTTGGTACCTTCTAAGTCAGTACCTTCTACTCCTACAAAATTGTAGACCAGGCGTAAGCCTAGTCTGAAATACATTCGGATTTAGGGGTGTCCAGCACATGTGCTGAAAAGGAATGCGGGTAAGTTGAAACCGAGGACAAAAGTCTATTTCTTTGTGGAGTATCCCAAAGGAACGAAAGGTGGTCTGTTTTATAATTTCGAGGATCAGAAGGTCATTGTTAGCACCAATGCTCGATTCTTGAAAAATGATTATATTATGGACCATAGACCTAAAAGCAATATTATTCTGGAAGAACTGAGAAAAAATACCCGTACAACAAAAGAGGTACCACAAGTCACTAATATCCCATTGTCTCATCGTAGTTAGAGAATTATTACGACATGTGCAAATCATGAATAGGGTGCTAATGCATAGGGTTCAGATTCTGCACAGCATGTTATTGCTAGTACACAGACACAGATAGTGCCTCATCGTAGTGGGAGGATTATTGATCAACTTGATCAGTATAGTTCTTGGGAGAGTCTTTTGACAAGATCCCGACAAAATTAGATACCGAACGCTGTAACTACAATGAAGCATTTCAAGAGAAAGATGCCGATCTTTGGCAAAGGGTTATGAATTTAGAGACAGAATCTATGTATTCTAATTAGGTCTGGAAACTTGTAGAACCACCCGAAGCGATAAAACTCATTGGATGCAAGTGGATCTACAAGAGGAAGAAAGGAACAGACGGGAAGGTTAAAACTTTCAAAGTTAGGCTTGTTGCTAAAAGGTTCACTCAAAAAGAAGGGATCGATTATGAAAAAAAATTTCCGATAGCTATGCTTAAATCTATTCGAATTCTCTTATCCATTGCTTTGATTACAAAATCTGACAAATGGATGCTAAGACAGCTTTCCTTAACAGAAGTTTTGACGAGTGTATGTATATGATACAACTAGACAGATTCATTGCAAAGGACCAGGAGCCCATGTTGTGCAAACTTAAAATATCTATTTATAGACTTAAGCAGGCATCGAGGTCTTAGAACACTCGATTTGATCAAGCCATAAATTCTTATGTTTTTTATCAGAGCCCAGATGAGTCCTAAGTGTATAAGAAGCGTAACGAAAGCGTTGTGATCTTCCTAGTACGTTATGTAAATATTATCTTGCACATCAAAAATGATGTGATGACATTATCTACGGTTAAAGTATGGTTATCTGGACAGTTCGATAGATTTTTTTTGGAGAAACCAGTCACATCTTTGAGATCAAGTTTGTGCATGATCGAAAACAATGGATGTTGGACTTATCACAAGCAAAGTATATCGATAATATCTTTTCAGGCATGGAATCACTCTATCCAAGGATCAGTGTCCTAAGATACCTGACGAGATAAAGAAGATGAAGGCGGTTCCTTATGCTTCGGCAGTAGGAAGACTCATGTATGCTATGCTTTGCACTAGACCTGATATCTGCTTTTCTATTGGCATGGTTAGTAGATATCAGTTTAACCTAGGATAGGAGCATTAGACTGCAGTAAAGAATATAATCAAGTAATTGAAAAGGACTAAGGATTATATATTCATTTACTAGGCAGACAGTCTAATACCTTTAGGGTACACATGCTCAGATTTTTAGTCTGATAAATATTCCCACAAGTCTACCTCAGGAGATGTGTTTACTTTAGGAGGTGGAGCTATAAGTTGAAGGAGTATCAAGCAGTTCTGCATTGCTGATTCCACCATAGAAGTTGAGTACGTGGCAACTTCTAAAGCAGCCAAGGAGGCCGTTTGGCTCAGGAACTTCCTGTTGGATCAAGATGTGGTCCCTTCAGTTCAGTCGGCTATTACACTTTATTATGACAATAGCGGAGCGATTGCAAACTCGAAGGAACCAAGAGTCCACAAGAAAGAAAAGCACATTGAGCGTAAGTGCCACTTGCTACGAAAAATTGTACAGAGAGGTGATGTTACTGTGACCAAGATTGCATCAGGAGACAACCTTGCAGATCTTTTTATAAAGATCTTACTGGTTAAGACTTTTGATAGTCATGTAGAGGGTATGGGAGTCAGATGTATGGCAGCATTATTTTGAGTAAAAGTAGGAGATTGTTAGGGTTGATATACTACAAATCAAGTTTTTAGTAAAATAAAATTAATTTTTTATTTTATGAGAATCTTAATGAGCAATGTATGTACATTATTTTTTTAATGTTATGCATGGATGTCCTTTATTCTATACAGTATTTAATTTGGTATGTAGAGTACGACTTATACACAGAAGATCAAATTTTAGATTCTTGCAGAATATAAGTTTTATGATCACAGTTTAGATGGAAATGGACATACTACTGATACGACTATAGCACAGAGTTTTAATAACCATGTCTTAGTTACGAGAAACAGATAATTGCATCGTCTATTATTCCGACTTTATGTGCTAGTACACTTTGTGGGTATTGAACGGGACACATTTGTATAATTAATTTTATACTGATTATATAAATTAATTCACGCCTCAAGGTTATTATAAAATGTACTTATGCTCTTAATCCTAAAATAATTATTGATTTGTATATATTTAATATTCATTATTTTGATTCATTAGAGGGTGCGATTTTATATGGGTCTATATTATTAGTGAGTTAGATAGTGATATTATTTATATGGTGAACATTAATTATTAACGAAATCTACGTCTCGAATGATTGGAATTGACGATACCCCCTTAAAGAAGCTTATAAGTTTTGACCGGACCAAACTCTGCAGATGAATTTGATTATCTGGCGGTCAAATAAATTAAGCGGAAGGACTTAAGAAATTTCAAGATGCCAATTAAATTAAATTGTTAGTAATTAAATTTAATTTGTGGGTATTGAAACTCTTAACTTGCGGAGATGAGTTAAGCATTTAATAACAGGAGCTCAACGTAAGAAGGTTTTGAGATTATGGCTTATAGTGCAATTGAAGTTTTTTTTGTGGTGTGAACTGTAATTTAGTATTTTATCTAAATTGTAGAAACCGCTGCAAAGTTTTCATAATTACAGATATCGCTATGCGATTTGCTTAATTGTAGAAAACCGCTGGATGGGTATTTGTGTTCCACTAGAAGTTTTTGTCATAATTACTCCATAGATCCCAACTGTAGCCCTATAAAAATTCGGGTAAGCTGAACCAAATTCATAACTTATCTTCAAGACTAAAACTGTCTACATTCTGTCGGTATGAGTTCTCGAATGTCCATAGCCCACACTAAGTTCGAGAATGGCATAAGAGAATACAGTAAAAGGTCTGACGAGCGCTTCAACTCAGTATCAAAATCGTAATTGAAGAATCGACCGATAAAAAGTATTCTTCTAAATTAACTGTGGTTGCACGGATTTTTATTTTGATCATTCGACATCAAAAATTTTATTTGGAGCCCGTTTCAGCGTTTTCCCGTCCATTTAAATTTTTACCAAAAATCGTTTACAAAATATGGTCTAGGCAGTTTTGCCTCCAACATTATCCACTACGCATGTTCCTGTTGCTGCTGATCCTTCCCTTGTCATAGGCGAGGCCGCTAATTCAACTGGCATCCCTTTGAATGGGGATTCTGATGATGAGGTGCCCATTGGTCAGCTGCAGGCTGTTCAAAGAAAGCGAGTATTACTGAGCCCTGTGACCGAGGCAAGCTCTTCGTCCGTTCTCCACTCCAAAGCAACCCCTCCTCAGCCTTCACCTTCATCTCGAGCAGCTTCTCTATTGCCAGAGTCTGGTTTTGCCACTTATGTTGACGAAGCCCTAGGGCGCGCCGCTAAGATGTCCTCCCCCGCTTGGCTAGACTCTTTCCTCTATTTCTAACTTTATGAGGCTGAGGGGTCTCGCACTGGAGCTAGTTCAGTGAAACGAGCTGGTACCAAAGAGATACCAATGGGTGACATGGGACTCGACTGGCCAGGTGTGACTTCTGATGTAGGTATAGACGCTGTAGTAGGGGTTATACTATTACCTAGTCAGGGTCTTGAGGAATCTCGGTGCTCTGAGGAGGCTTCCGTTCCCTTCCTCGATTACAAGGTCCATCTAGAGAACTTGGGGATTTTGGTGGAGATACATGCTCGCCATCCTTAAACATTTGCAAACTTCAGTTTGAAGAGTCCAGTTTTGGTCACCTTTAATTTGCGCATGATGTGTTCTCTAGTGTGGTAGCTGTCCAATTTCTCTGTTAGCGAACTAGATCAGGCTACCTTGGATACGGCATTTACTGGCCTTTCTGACTTATAACTGGTCAAATTGAATCTTTCTTAGCTGAGGGCTAGATTGGAATGTATTGAATGCGAAGAAAACTTTATTGCCTAGATTTACTAACTACATTATTCTATGCATAGTACTTTTTAATAAACTAGACATTAATGGACCCGGTTTTGAAACTGTCACTAACTCTAGCTAGCTTATAGTAACCACTGCTACTGTCTTGCATGACCTTGAATGGTCCTTCCCATTTTGGGGAAAATTTAGGTATTGGGAGTCCTCTCATGATGGGGTCTTCCAACTTCTAAACCAGATCTCCTTCTATGAATTCTCACATATGCACATTTTTGTTGTAAGCTTTAGCCCTTGCTTGCTGAGTCTTTTCTAGCTTATATCTTGCCGTGTCTCTTCTTTCCTCAATTACTTATAAGTTTGCCAATCGATGGTGTGGGTTCCACCCTATAACTAGCGCCATCCTAGCTGAGGGTACCGCTAACTTGACCGGCAGCACCGCCTTGAACCCATAGACCAGTGAGTAAGGCAATGCTGAGATAGAGGGCCTCTGAGCTGTTCGATAAGTCCATAGCGCAACTAGGAGATGATCTGACCATGCCTTCCCACTCACTTCCATCATTTTGCTGAATACTCTGATTAAAGTCATGTTTGTTGCTTCGGCTTACCCGTTTCCCTTAGGGTAATAGCGTGATGACTTATGGTGCTTGATTTAGTAAGACTCAAGTAACTTCTGGACCTGCTTGTTGACAAACGTCATACCGTTATCTGATAGTATAACCCGGGGAACCCCGAACCTGCATATAATGTGTTTCCTAATGAAATTAGCCACTGCGTTTGCCACTGCTTTTTTTATTGGTAGCCCTTCGACCCACTTGGTGAATACCTCTATAGCTGCTAGTATCAATTGGTGCCCCCTTATTTGAGGGTGTATTGGTCCGATAAGGTCCATTACCTACATATGAAAGGGCCAAAGAGTCCTTAGGCTATGTAAATCAACTGCCGAGGCATGTATCATATCTCCATGCTTTTAGCAAGCTTGGCATCTCTTAATGTACTTCCTTCCGTCTTCTTTCATACTTGGCCAGTAATACCCTAAATGCCATAGTTGTTGATATAATCATGTTCCTTCTAGGTGTTCCCCCTGGTGGGCAGCTTCTAGTAAGTCATCAATTTCCTTGTATGGTACACGTCGTAATGGGTCCCCTTTTACACTTCTTTAGAACAGCTGGTCCTGCTTGATGAAATATCTTGCTGCTTGTTTCTTGACCCGAGCCGCTATCATTGGGTCTGTGGGAGCGACTCTTCTTGTAAGTACTCTAAATATGGGACGCTCCAATCGTTTGTTACTTTATTAAACGAGCATCCCTCCTCGAGAGTTACGGCCTGGCAATGCACACACTCGCTATGTAATCGGGTAACATTCCTTGACATTTCAGGCCAATAATAACCTTGCCTTTAGATTCTCCGGTATAGGCTTACATTGGCTTCTCCACAAGTCTGCTCATGTATCTGGTGTAGCTTTAATCTGGCCTCTTCTTTATCTACGCACTAGGCTAACTGTCCTCCTGTTGTTCGGTGATAGAGTTCCCATTCGATCAGTGTGAACTGGGCCAATTCGGCTAAGGGTAATGCCCCTTGGCTAGTATGTAGCTGGGTAACAATTAGGGATTGCCAATCCTCCCTAGGTTGTCCTGGGGATAGTCCTAAGAGGGTGGTTGGCTCATGTTTTTTCCTTACTGTAATGGTTGTCGCGTCGTTTGATAGTGGCAATTTTACCCCCAGGGTAGCCAGTGCGTAGGGTAACTGATTGGCTGACCTACGTATATGGTCAAACCTTACCTCTTTAAACTTCTCGTGTTGCTTCTGTACCATTGTCCTATATGTTACTAGGGTGGCTTCCTTCAAACTAAATTCTCCTTTCGATTGTTTCACCACTAGACTCGAATCCTCTAAGATCTTTAGTGGCCTGATTCCCATTCGTTCTGCGGCCAGTAGCCCCATGATAAGTGCTTCATACTCGGCCTCATTGTTCGAGCAATTAAATTATAACTTGTAGGTTAACTCAATCCTCCTGCTAGATTCCTGGTGGGTCAACGCTACTCCTGCGCCTCCTGTGCTTCCTATCGCGGCTCCGTCAAACTGTAGAACCCATCATTCATTCGGTCTCTCTGTGAACACGGTGGTGCATATTTCTCCTGGTAATTCCTCGCTGACTGGTTCGATAATCTGATTTGGGAACTGTGCGAGCAATTTGGCTAAAGCCTAGCATTTGACTGCCTTGGGTACTGTACATACGATGTCAAATTCGGTCAGAGCCAACATCCATCTGGTTGCCCATCCAGTTAGCACCAACTTGCTAAGCAAGAATCTGACCAGATCACACTTAGTTACCACCTCAACTCTATGAGCTAGGAAATAGTGTCTTAGTTTTTACACTATAAATACCAATGCTAAACAATGTCTTTCAAATGGGGTGTATCTTGCTTCAAGTCCACTGATTTTTCTGCTAATATAATATACAGGTCGCTCGATCCCTTCGATTTCTTGTACTAGTAGGGTCCCAATAGATCTTGCTGTGGACATAAGATATAGTATGAGCAGCTTACCAGGCTGTGGCGCAATCATGGTCTGAGGCGAAGTCAAAGCTTCCTTAACCTTGTCAAAAGCCCGCTAGTGGCCTTCTGTCCATTCAAACTTCGTGTTTCCCTTGAGTAGCTCAGCAAATGGGAAGGTCATTTCTGCTAGTACTGGGATAAAGTGTCATAAATAGAAAATTTTTCCCAAAAAACCTTTTAGTGACTTCTAGGACCATGGGGGATGTAACGACCCAATTTTTAAGCCTCTGGATTGAGAACGTTAAATCAACTTAAACTAGATTTTTAAATAAGGGTTAGATCAAGAGTAAGAATCCTGAAAGATTAAGCCTCGAATTGGATCTTGGGACCAAAATTCTAAAGCATAAAGATATATCTTACCCAAAAAGAACCATCGAATAACCCAAAAATCAATAAAACCAAAAACACTAGAACCCCATAAGAGAGAAAAATTACAGTTTAGTCCAAAATAATAACAAAATTTTAGAAATGACCCAATATAAAGACATTCAGAATTAAAAAGGCTCTAAATTCAAGGAATAGGAAAGCTAAGTGTCAACCCAATAATTAAGAAGAAAATATACGCAAAGGCTTAATATTTTATAATTTTTAATAATTGCACGTTTAACTCCAAACTTTTAAATAATTACACTTTTAGCTCAAGGCACCCCGCAATTGGTAAATCCATGCTAAGTTACACACTTATTACGAAAACACCATAAAATTCTCCTATAATCGTTTCAGAAGTTATCAACAATTTTAGTCCTAACAAATTACACACAAGTCCCTCAATTCTCTCTAACTGCATGAAAGTCTCCGATGTAATCCTCGTCTATTTTCTACAACAGACACTAACTCATGAATAAATACCTATAAAAGTACCCGATTTTAGATTACTGGAATTAGCAACGAAAACCCACAATGATTAGAACTCCAAAATTGGGTTAGGACGGGAGCAAACGCTAAGGTTCAAAATAAAACCCTACAGAATATAAAATTCTCTAATACTAAATTTTAGAAATCAAAAATCATAAATAATCATAAATTTATAAGTTAGTCCAATAAGATAGAGAAATTACGAAAAAAATAAACTGAACCCAAGTGTAATTTTACACAATCTTTTAATCAAACAAGAACGAAACCCTAAGACACATGATTTAAACCCCGGACCCTTGAGGACAGTTGATATCAAAAAAATTTAAAATCCTAAAACCACATAAAATCATAGAATCACAATCCTACAACTTAACCCAAAAAAATCATGGATCATGAAAAAGATTAGAAATAGGGCCTAAATAAAATTATAAAGCCCAACTCTTTTAATTAAGCCCAACTAATTTAGCCCTAGAAGAATTACAATCATAGTCCATGAATTTAAGCTAAAAGAAATTTTTAAGTATGAACCAAATATGTTAAGCCAAACTCGGTTGATAATGACTGGTGTAAAGATTCTGTCCAAATCATAGTATTAGCGACGGTTAGTCGACGAGATCTTAGATCGCTAGAAGGATGAAAATCCTAACTAAACTCGAAACTCTAAAGAAAATCAAATACTCAGAGGCAAAGCGCTAATACTCAGAAAAGACTCCTAACATCCTAAATTAAATAAATAACACAAAATATAAAGTTAAAAATCAAAAGTTCTTCTGGGGTAAAATGACTATTTTGCTCCTAGTATTGTAAAAAGTCTTTAAAAAATTCAAATTATGACACATGGATATCCTAAATCAAATATTTAGATATAATTAAATAATAAAAGACAAAATATTGATAAAAATGACAAAAATTCCCTTGCATGGGTGGCCATATTGGGATTAGAGCACAAAAAGTCCCTTTTTTCCTTTTTAAGCTTAAAAATGAGAAAAAGTTGTAAAAATTAAGTATTATTATGATCCAAGACTTTTTAAGCAAGTAATATACATAATAATATAATAATATAGGTCAACACAAGTAAATAAATTATTATTTAAAGTTCCTACATAATAAATAAGTTAAAAAGTTAATTTTTGTCAAACTAGCTTAATTTGACTTAAAAGCTTACACCCATTTAATTAATTGCTATAAAAATTATGATAATTTATGAAAATACTAAATTAATCATAAATACACTAAAATAATAAGTTTTAGAAGGAAAAAAGCACCAAAAAGATATAACAAATTAATTTTTAAGGCACTTTCTTGAATAATGCAAAATAAACTTTTGGTCTGCCCCAAACAACCCCTAGCCAAAATCCTAGCTGCCATAAGTATCTTCTCAAATAGAGCAACAAATGCATACAGCCAATAAAAATTTAAAAAAAATGAGAAAATGATTTACACATCCTTGATGAAACCCACTAACTCTTTTCCTATAAAAACCAAGACCAAGCATCCCTTTTCTTCTTCATGTATTCGGTCAAGAGGGGTGATAGAAGCCAGATTTCTAGTTCTCATAAATGTTCTTCAAAGTTTGAGAGAAAAAAAATGGAGAAGGAAGGAGCAATGAGATAGAAGGGTCTTTAGAGTAATAAAGCCAAGTCCTTAACCATTAGCCACCAACAAATAACCACTACAAGTAAGTAAACTTCATAAAACCCTCTATTATTTTCTTACAAAATATTCCTCAACCCATCTCTATAAACACCTCGAAGAATAAAAATTTAGAAAATTATCAAAAAGACGTTGTAGAGCCAAAATACGAACTGTTTATGTTTGATTGATTGTTGGATATGGTTGCATGTGGTTATTTTTGAGTTCAATGACTTGTAAATGTTCTGGAACTTTGATATGTAAGTATAAAGTACATGCAGAAAAGAAGTTAAATCTTAACATGTCATGAGCTAGGACACCAAAACCCTAAAGGGCCTAATTTTCTGTGTATTTCAACTTTTTGCCACAAACTTTGAACTATCATAACTAATTGTAGAAAACTGTTCTAAGTGTGATTTTTATGTCCTGATCTATCTTTTTAAGTTTTCTTTCATACAAATTTGGTTTGAAGTGATTTCATTGGGCAGAACTCGAGATACACCATTTTTACTAAAGAGTGTCAGATTCTGACCACTCTGTATTACATACATAAAAACCCTAGGTTAGAGTAAGAACCGAGCTTAGGTCAAAACATGCAACTTGTAGATACCATATTTATCTTACTGTCCACCAAATATAAGCCTAAAATATTAAGTATTGATAGGTCAAAATCCTCCCCAAAGTCACTATTGAGAATCTGTAACTAACAGAGCTCTCTATCGCATGTTTTTGTAATACTAAAAGCCTATGTTTTTAATGGCCAAATTCAAATGTGATTTTCATGAAAAATGTAGCTAACCTATTAATCTACTTACTAACCAAATATTAGCCCTTGATACCCTCGGATGGTCCCTCAAAGGTCTTGTGCATTCTCTGTTGAAAACCCGTTCTACTGAACCTTTTAATGCTGACTGAACCCATTTTATAAAATGGCCAAAATCACCAACTTGTTCCAAATAACTAGCCTTAGCACCAAACATGAACTTTGTAGGGGATACCTTAAACTAGAATATTCTCAAACATCAGACCCATAGCCCTTGTTTTGATGCCCCAAATCCGAAGCCAAATGAGACCCAAATTCTGTATTTTTCTCTGTAAAGTGCTGAATTGTTTTCTTTAAAATGATATAAATGACCCATTTACCATGGGATCTGATCTTAGAGTTAAACATAAAAGTTGTAAAAATTATTTTTATCTAAATGGTATCTAAAAATCAGAAATTAACTCCATGTCTAGGTACCCCAAAACACTGTTATGATTTTTAATTTAGCTCTTGAACATTTACCTAAATTTGGCTAAGTGTATAAGTGGCATGTCACATTATGGGACTTGAAGATACGGACTTTAAATGAATTATGTTAGATGATTAGTGTATGAAAATGAGTAATTGATGAATAAAATCTATGCCGCTAGGTTAAATTTATGTCTCATGAATTATCGCTTGTGCTTTACATACATGTACTTCATACTCATAATTTTACAATTTCATGCAAAGTATACATATGTCATTTTAGCCCAAACTCATGATCAATTTATACCTGTGAATTATAAATAGCAATTGCATATATCATATCACGTCATCATTGGGCTGGATTTTATGGAGTTCACCTTTTTCTTTTAAGAAAAGAATAAAAATTGAACCATAGGATTGGTATCGTGATTGATGAAATTGAAATATTTAAAAATTTGAATATTTAAAAATATTATGATATTGGCTATATGCCCTGATTCGTTTTGGGAGATTTTGTCCCAAGTGCTAAATGCACCTTATTGTTTGTGATGTATATTTTTTGTGAAGGCGATTCGGGTGGCGTAGTAATAGGAGTTAGATTTCGCGATCTCACGTTTGACATTGACCTGAGATTCGAGAGCCTGAGTGTTGACTTATGCACGCCCTTGCCGTTAGTGATGACCCCGCTGGATACTTAGTCTGCTACGTAATCATTCTACGGCTTAAGGAACGCTCTTTGTCGATCGGTAGATTTGGTCAGCGTGATTGGGACCATGGGATTTAGCATGGTTCACCTCAGTTTGGGAGAACCTAGAATAACTTAAGTTTGAATTGGATTAGAAAAAAAAATGATTATATCGCATTTATTTGCATCATGCACTTACATAACTGTTCTTATATAAGCCTACCTTGTAGTAAATATCAAATTTATCTGTCTCATTGACTATAAATTGTACTGAGTGTTATACGATATGCATCGTACAATATTTTGTTGTGAGTTTGGTTAGAAGGTTTAGGGAGTTTGCTTTTGGGTTTAGGCTCATGGCATTCATGCCACAAGTGAGGAGGTGGAGCTTTTTGAGAAAATTAAACCCGAAGGAGAAGGAGGTTTTGAAGAATAAGGTGAGTGGTAGGTGCCAGTTGACCTCGACAACGCTAGCTGAAGGATTTGAAGTTCATCTTTTTACTCTTTTGTTTCGTTTTCCACAGACTCATTGTAATTTTTGTTAAATCTTTTGTGAAATTGTAAACTTTATGTATTTTTGATCAGTTCAAAACTCTTAATAATGTAATATTTATGATATCTAAATATGAATGAATGGCTAGAATATTCTCCTTATCTATACTTATGTATGTCCCGACGTATCTGGAGGACAGGGCATCACAGAGGAGGCATCTCTACTATGGACTTGATCGTTTCGCTATCTGCCTCTATTTCGTATTGATGGACCAAAAATCCTAAAGACTTTTCTATTGTTACCCCAAATGCACACTTGAGAGGGTTCATCCTCATTTTGAACTTTGTGCACCTTCTAAATACTATCTCTAGGTCGGTCAGATGGTCTTGCTGCTTCTTTGATTTCACCACTAAGTCATCCACATAGTCTTCCACAATCTGGTGCAACATATCATGGAATATTGCCACCATAGCCCGCTGATATGTTGCGCCGGCATTCTTTAACCCAAATGGCATGACCGTGTAGAAGAAATTACCTATTGGTGTGCAAAACACCATTTTTTTGCGTCGCCTAGTGTCATTCTGATCTGGTTGTAGCTGCTGAAACCGTTCATAAAGGAAACATTTCATGACTTAAGGCAACATCTACCAGTGTGTCGATATGTGGAAGAGGAAACTCATCCTTGCAAGCCCTGTTCAGATCTCTAAAGTCAACACATGTCCTAATCTGTCCATTCTTCTTTTTTACTGGCACTATGTTCGCCAGCCAGGTTGGGTACTGTATGGGTTTAATGAACCTGGCTTTCTATAGCTTCTCAATCTCTACCTTGATCTTCCCTTCTAGGTCGGGGTGATACTTCTGAGCAGCTTGCTTTACTGGTTAGGCATCTGGGAGTACATCTAGATGGTGTGTTACCAATTCTTCGTCTACTCCGGGCATCTCCTCATAGTTCCATGCAAACACATCGGAATACTGTCGTAGTAAGTTGATCAAGTTCCCTTTGAACCCCTCCGTCAGTTTTTGTTGATGTATACAGGTTTGGAAGACTCACTATCTGCGCTCAAGTTAACTTCTTTTAACGGCTCCTATTGGGGTCGGGGGTCGTCTTGCATGCAGTCAGGTGCTGGCTACAGTAGTATGGCGTCGGCGGTGTCAGGGTTAGTTGCTTGAGAAGTAGCAATTAACCCTGCACACCTTCATAAATAATAGACCATCTTTCCTCCTTCTCTGACCTTCACCAGCTTCGCCGATGGTTGCGACTTGGGTTCCCTTGCTTTACTGGTTGATCCTATCTCTCTTCTTCCTTTGTTCAAGTCTTTCCAATTTGGTATCCTGATTGATTTTGCCTTGTAAATGATCACCTTATTTTCTGACAATTCGTCAAAGAATATGGCGTCTGCGAGATGGGCCTCCCCAAAGTGGAATGGCTTTCGAGTGGCCCCCATGGTGACTTCTTTTCCCTGCTAATGAAATTTCACACATTGATGGAAGAAGGATGGTACAGCACCGTACCTGTGCATTCAAGATCTCCCCAAGATGACAAGGTGGCTTATGTTCGCATCGATGATATAGAATTTGACAGGCATGTAGATCCCTTGTAGCTCGAGACTTACCATGATGCACCCTTGCATCTTCTTTCTCTCTCTACCAAAATTCGTCATTGTTATAGGTTGGCTGACTATCTTATCTTCTAATATTTCTATTCTTTTCAATATTTTTCTAGGCATAATATTGATAAAGGCCCTACTATCCAGAAGTATATGCCTAAACGACATCCCATTTATAATACCAGTGATATATAGAAGTCGTATATGAGAAAAATGGTACATTCGGTCGCAGTCGGTGACACTATTGCGTTTGACAAGTTTGTGGCTATCTTTCGAAGTACTCCTTCTGTGGTCGTGCAACTTGAGTTGTTGACTTCTGCTACGCGCATGATTTCCTCGGTCACCTCCCTTCGTGTCTTCATCACGAATCCAAGTTGGTCATAGAATTGCTTGAACTTGGATGATTCCTGCAGCATTTCGATTGGATCCTGTATACCCCTACAATCTGCTACTTCATGTACCTTGTCGTCTCCTATCATCATGTTAACCTCTTTGTCATGCTCGAGGAACAGCTTCTTTCTGATATCAATATCTTCCTCATCTGTGAACCGTTGCTGTTTTTCGGCCATTCTCCTTCTAAAGATCCCTCTAAGTGTGAAACATCTATTTGTGGGGTGTGAGGTGGTCCTGTGATAGACACAATAGCTTGGCCCTTCTTTGTCTTTCTTAGATGAAAGTGTTTCCACTGGCAGGAGTGTCAACTCCTTATCAGCTACCCATTCTTTAACTAGCTTCTTTACCATCTCAATACTGCAAGGGTACAATGGCGTATCATTATCTCACCATCTTTTGTTTTGATCATCACCTCTTCCTCTTTCTCTTTTCTGCCCACCAGAAGCTGTAGAAGCCTGGGCTCTGTCACTGCGGAAGGAAACTGTCTTAGTGGGTGGCTTAATTGTATTACAAAGATTCCTGGCTACTTCAATAAGAGCTAAGAAGGTGGGTAAATTGAGATTGATGAGATGCGCTCTGTATTCCTGTAGAATCCCTTGAGCGCACATCTGTACCAGATGAGTTTCACTGACTGGATTATGACATTTAACGGCTAGATCTTGAAACCGCTTCACATACTCAAGTAAGTTGCCTCTAAGTCTTTGTGTCTCTCTAGCCAGGGTAAGTGATGTTACCTTCTCATGCACTTGAAAGAATTTTGTGTGGAACTTGTTAACCATGTATTCCTAAGTGATAACTGATCTTGGTGGTAGATTAACATACCAGCTATATGCCCTATCTGTTAAGGGTTTAGAAAACTCCCGTAAACGTAGTGTATGATCTCCCCCATAGGCTCCTAAAGTTTTGACAAACCTTACCACATGCTCTCTAGTGTTTCTCTTTCTTCCATCGAACTTTATGAACTTTAGGGTAGTATATCCTTCGGGGAAAGACACCCGTAATAGATACAGCATATGAGGCTGCTGAATATCCAGATCTGGCAAGGATGGCAGCTGTCTCTTTGTTCTTTCCTGCTAAAACATTGATTGGACGTCTACGTAGAAAATTGGGCCTGGGTGCCTAGCAAGAAAGGATCTGGGTTAGTTGAACCCTGTATCGTTATCAGGGTTACTTAGGCTTGGGCCCTGATTTGTTTTGTGGGCGGCTGTTGACCCACTGGAGTTATTTGTGGATCTGCATGTACTTTCGTTGGTATCTTCCCAACTGAACTGTCTGCCCGGTTGGCGTTTTCTACTGCAGCTAAGAGGGAATTGGTCAGCCTTGCTATTGCGTTCAGAATACTGGTTTGGCCATCCTGGATGGTTTGTAATGCGTCTAAGAACAGATCATCACGGTTGTTGTTGCGATCTTGCTATTCTGTCCTAGGCACGTCGTTGTGCTCATTACTGTGAGAATGACCTTATGACATGGCTTCTTTTGGCGTTGTGTGTAGTCCTCTCCGAGTACTGACCATTCAAAAATTCACCTCCCCAGTGGAATCGCCAAAGAATGTAGGATCTTTAAAGAATAAACAACGGTGGAGAGGCAAAATATACAAAATAGTCAGAAACACATAACAAAAAGAGATTAGGTTGGATGAAGGAAAATGCTAGTTTGAGTCTTGGAATATTGACAGTATGAACACATATATGATCACCTTAATCCGAATGCCCCAAGAGTATGACTACCCCTCCTATTTATAACCCTTAAAGGAGTTCTGTTAGGAGTAGGATAGGACTCAATAAGAGGTATAATCGAATCATAAAAGGTGATCTCGGAGAATCATAAGATTCTATCTCAAAAATCAACCTGCTAGTGTTCTATTCCAACTCAACTAGATCTGCCAACGGGTGTCCGGCGAGAACCTGACCCGTTTGGGTCTAGTATCCGACCCACTCGGGTCGAGTGACTCGGGGATCACTCGAGTGGGAGGGTTCCATGCTTTGACAAGTACTTTTCCACAACCACCAAACCACATGTCTCCCAACGTCCCGTGTGGAATTGCACTGCCATTGTCTTTGATTATCGTTGGGACAGTCTTTCGATTCTCAGAGGAATCTATAGAGGCGTAGTCTGCGCTATATATTTGGCTTTGTTCGATCTATGCTAAACCGCAGAGTCTATGCTATATTATGGTAATTAGGTAGTCACAGCTACACAGCCTATACTGTCTTCACAATCTGTGTCGTGGTAATAATACAGTCTATGCTATCTTCATGGTCTGTGCCATGGTAATATAATCAAGTAGTCAAGACTATTACCATAGCCTGTGCTATTTCACAGTCTGCGCTGTGGAATGTCTTCATCCGTAGTTAAGGTTACGCTTCATAGTCGGTGCTATGTGATAATATATATCTCAGGATGTTAAATAATAATATTAATTTGATCGAGCTACTAAGGGCCCCAGCAGCTCGATTTGTCCGTGACCCGAATCACTTAAAATGGAAAATATCTCGTTGCTGCCTTGGTGTACTTCATAAAACAATAATTGCCATTTTAGACCCTTTTTGTGATAGTCGAGCTATTCATGGTCTGAATAGCTCGGGTGAAGTAGTTCTAGTAGAGTAGCTTGGATTCTCTATGGTTTGAATAACCCAAGACTTATTATTTTACATCTTCCAAATAACTTTAGGTCTTCGAACAAGCAAGCTAAGTAGCTCAAGTCTGGGGACAAGCTCCCTTGGGTTGTGACTTACAGTAACTTGGGCCTGCGTGAAGATTTCTTGGTCGAGTCATAAAGTTGAAATGCCTTCTCGAGTGGTTCGAGTTCTAATTAACTGGTCCAAAGGCCTCTTTACAAACATTATCCTGTACTAGGTTACTCGGGTGACAGACTCAGGAAACAAATTCCCTTGATAGCCCGTAGCCTGACGACACAAAAGGGACATGAGTGAACACCCAGCTCTAATAACTCAAGCAAATCGAGTAACTTGAATAACTTGAGTGACTTGAGGTAGCCTAGGATGAGTATACATGTCCAAACCTCAAGACATCCTTGATCCTCAACTACATATATACTAAACAGCACAGGTCGTGACATACACATAACACAAACTATGACACTGTAGCACAAACTAAATATGTAACAAACATAGCACAAACTGTGTGGATATAGCTCAGACTATGAGATTATAGCGCTGACTATGCGGTCAAGCGCCGACTATATGGCCAAGACAATAAAGCACAGACTATAAGGTCTCCACAGAGAATCAACAAAACATTCTAAAAACAATGAATATAATCAATGGAAGTATACAAATATCTACTGAATCATGATGTTGAGATACATGTGGCTTGGTGACTAAAAAAATGATTTGGTCAGCATTAGGAGGCCTTGGGCCCACCTACTCAAGTCACTCGGATAACCCATAGTCACTCAACCCTCGTGGGTCTGGTACCTACAGGGTGACTATAGGCTAACCTAGCCAATTAGTAGTAAAACACTTGTTTGGGATATTTGAATATGATTTCATGATTTGATGATATCTTTTAAGAGTCTCGTCTCAATCCTACTAGTTTTATAGAGAGTTATAAATATGAAGGATGGTCGTGATTTTATTCACGATTCATTAACGCATTGATCCCTGATCCTACGTATTTATACTGTCATATATTCAAATATTAGTTAATCTTCTTTTTGTCCAATCATTATTCTCTCGTCGTTTTATGTTTTTGATTTATTCATAAATTTTGCATCTTCTATACTTTTTCCTCAAAAAACCCTACACTAACTACACTAACAAAAATAGATCCATATTATTTTATGCAAAATATTCTTCCCGATATACTTAAATAAAAATCAAAAAATTGTTCAAAGGTCCTAAGTGTAGCTGTGGTTTTATTTTTCATCCACCTTAATATGTTTTCACGCATAAGGTCCATCAATGACATAGAGAATCAGCTATAAATCCTATATATGACACGTGTATATCTTTAGGATGAAAATACTCTTAGTTTGTTGAGATTCGTTTAGATTTGAAATCGATGAGTAAGTTAATAACATAATTTGGAAGTGAGATTTAATTAGGAATTCGCAATTGTGATCGCAAAACAATTGTTATTTTTGGTCGCGATCTTATGTGGCAACTGGATATTGAGATTTATGAATGTGATCTCATTAGTCAGTGATATTTGCGTGATCTGTGGTTGGATTTCTGATTTCGATCTCTGTTTTGATTTCTCATCGCAATTCTAACTCGCGATTCTAGTTAGCGATTTGTTGACCGTGATTCGCTATTGTAGTTCGTCATTGATCGTGATTCATCATTGTGCTTCAATTGTAACTCGCGATTCTGGTTAGCGATTTGTTGATCGTGATTCGTCATTTGTAGTTCGTGATTGGTGACTATAGCTCGTTATTTTTTTGATTTCGATTTCATATTTGCAAAAATTTATTCAGGTGCGTTATTCCTGATTGAAGTTGAAAGTTAGTTGTTTCGATATTTGTTTGACAAATTATGGATGATTCTC
>JAOTRH010440928.1:0-32712 GCA_034768845.1 Heliamphora exappendiculata
AATAAATTAATAAATTAAATTTTATGTTTTTATTTTACTTATTTTTGTATTTAGTAAATTTTTATTTTTTAATTAAATATTTTTAAATAAAATTTTGTAATTAAAAAAAATTAAAAACAAAGAAAACATGGAATGTAAGCATGAAAACAAAGAAAACACGAAATGTAAGTGTGAAAATACTATTTTTTCGTGCAAAAGTTAACATTCTGTTGATTTTTGGACTTAAGTGTTACAAAAATAAAAAAGTAAGGGGGTACAATGATATTTTAGATAATAAAGAGGGTGACGGTGATATAATCCTTAAATACAGGGTGTGTAAGTGTAATTTATGCTAAAATAAAATGGACCGAGTCCCTACAACTTTTTTCTTCTTTATAAGGTAAGAGGAGAAAGTATTGGAGGACTCACCAAATGAAAGAGTTGAAAAAAAAGGGTTAAAGAACTACGGTATAGATTTTAAGTTGATTAGTAACAAAATGGTCATTTTAATTTGCTTAAAATTTTATTAGTTAGTTAAATTTTAGTTAAATTATTTTGTTGAGTTATTAGCCCGGCTAGAATTTTGAGTTTAGTCATGTATGTGTTTATTTTGTGTTTGGTTGTTGGCCACAAATGAGGAGAAGAAATGTTATTTTTTTATTGTGTTTTATTATTGATTTGTATAAAAAAAATGTTGATTATTTTGTGTTTGGTTGTTGGTCAGAAATGAGGAGAAGAATTGTTATTTTTTTATTGTGTTTTATTATTGATTCGTATAAAAAAAATGTTGAATTGTGTTACTCATTTAATAAAGGCACTGAAATTTAATAAAGTGAAATAGTTATCCATTTATGCTACTAATTTATAAATATTTTTTTATTAAAGGTAGTTCCATTATAACTTGTTATTCACATTTTATTTTGACATAAATATATTTGCTTAGGTTGAACATGGTATCGTTCTTATAGGTGAAGTTTTAAATTGTAGGAGATTTGTTGTCACTTTCAATTGATTTACAATTGATTTCTATATGCTTGTGTAACCAAAGAAATTTATTAAAAATACCTTTAGATATGAGTCATTCCTTAGTATCTAATTAAGATACACAACAAGATATGATAACCATCAGATATGGGTTCAAGTTAATGTGCATTATGTTGCCCATTGCATTATGCTGTCCATTGCCAGTCTTTTTTTACAGTTGTAATCAGGCGGTAAGACTTATTTGGCAACGGGGTTTAAGTTGGATATTTTTGTCTTTTTACAACAAGTAATTTGAACTTCAATACTTAATCTCTACTTTTTGCCTATTGGCTTTTAGCCTTTTAAACTTTTGGTATTTTTTTTATAAAATATTTTTATACATATTTTAAAAATATCATAACTTTTATTATACACATTCATTTTTATTTTAAAAATTTACACATCGAAATCTATCAAATAAGATCCGTATTGAACATAAAATTATTTAAAAAATAAAATTTAAAAACTAATAACAACACTTAAGACTGTTACTTTTTCACCTTTTTTCCTTTTTTGCCTTTTGTTTATTTAACTTAAAAATATTAAATAAAAAATTAACTTAAAACTAGATTGTCAAACAAGACTTAAACTTGATTAAAATACAGTAATTCTGATTATTTGTTCCAGACAAATAAACAAACACTGTGTAGGCTTTAGCAGGGCCAGCCCTAAAGGTAGGCGAGCAAGGCCGCCGCTTAAGGCTTTTGATTTATTTGTTAAAATTTAGAGCGTTATTTGTATTTAAATTCAATATAAATATATTTTTAGTTTTTTCTTCTTAGTTATGTTAGATGGAGCACAAGTGGTAAGCTAGTGTTATTTGTATATATTTGGTCTCAAGTTCAAGTTTATATTTTTTTTGTTTAATTTATTTTAAGTTGCAACAATTTTAATATTATTCTAAGCCACCGATAATTTTATAATGCAAAATAATATAAATAGAATATAAAAAATAAAATTTATGATTCATAATATACTTAAGTAATAACTTTCTAATACTAAAATATTAATTCTATTTTTATCAATTGTAATCAAACACAAAATATTGATTAAAAATTTATTTTATTGTTAAAAAGCTAATAATATATAAGTTATGTTAAAATATTAGATTGATTTTATTCTGATTTGATTTTATTCTCTATTTATTGTATTTTCTTTCTTGTTTATTCCTATTCGCCTATAAATATGCCATATATTGTACAGTTTCAATATACATAAAATATACAGAATTATTTTTCCTTCTCAATTTCGTCACTTTGCATTTTCAAAGTTGTCAAATTCGGAAACACCTAATAAAAGAAAAATAAAAACATTCCAAATAATTTCAAATTTGGATGCTAATTATTAATTTGTCACCTAGTGAAAATAAATAAATAAAAATGAAATTACACAACTTGATCTTTGACAAAATTACTGTTAGTAACTAATAAATTGTAACTTGGAGTAGAAATTATGCGTGTTTGGTAAAAATTATAGTTTATAACTGAAATAAAAAAAATAATTAAAAATTATAACAGAAGTTGTGAGTGTTTAAAAAAATTTATAACTTATAACAAAAATTAATAATAAAAAATTAAAACTACTACCGGTAAGAATTTCAAATATGGCCAATTCCATGTGAAAGAATTGAGTTCTCTCTCTCTCTCTCTCTCTCTATATATATATATATATATATATATATATATATTATACACTCATAATCTCAAGAGATGTAATCAAAACAAATTATGAAATTAGTATAGTTTTAAGTGATTATTATTATTTTTTTTTAACTTAAAATTGTAGATAACAAATAGATATGATAATAGAACGAAACCGGACAGGGATAGAGGTAGGGGTGTGTTTTTCATTCCCACCCCATTTACTATCGGGGTAGGGTAGGAAAAGATGCAAAAAAAATAAAAAATAAGTATAATATTTTTATATTTTAATTTTATTATATTATTAAAAAATAAATTTTATATACATATTTACATATAAAATCTATTATATTTATCTAATCGGAAGCGAGTGAGAAAAACAAGGCAAATAATGTAAGTATTATTCCCTACTCGTTAACTAACGAGAGCATGAACAACCCAAACAAAGCCGGATAGCGAATGCTTGGGCGGGCAGGGACTTGAGAAATTACCACCTCTAATAATAAACATTAAGGTTTTGTATGTTTTAATGTAAAATACTTTTTTAAAAAATACTTTATTTACTTTTTATTATTTGGTTTGATAAAAACACATAACATATTTTTTCCTAAAATGATCAAAAGTGATTTACATACAAAAAAATGAGTAAGTCATTTTTTGTGTTAAGTGGTGGTAGTGAGGATAGAAATAGTTGCAACGGTGAATCACAATAGTGGTGGTGGTGGTAATTGTAGCAGCATGAGCGATAAATGATGGGTGGCGGTGCTGGTGGTGGTGTTGATGGTGGCAGCAGTGGGTGGTGGTGGTGGTGTTGATTATGATAGTGGTGGGGTATAGTATTATTTGTGGTGGCATGAAAGGTGGCGGGAAGGGAATGGTGATTGTGGTGATGGTGGCTGCGACTATATTAAAATAGTAAAGTATTTTTAATTAAAAGTTTATAATTAAAAAAAACTTTTTTATATATCAATCAAACACCAAAAAATAAAAAATAAAAATTTTATAACACTATTTTATATAAAAAAATTACTATAAAATATTTTAGTCAAAATAAACAGAGCCTAAGTTATCCATTTTCTTCTAATGTAAACAATTTTTTTTCTTTTTGAGTGTACCTAAAACATCAGAAAGTTCAAAACCAAGTTAACAACCAGTAAAATAATAAAAACAATTTATTAAAAATAAAAAATACTGATTTTAATAAGTCCTTACCAGCTCAAAACTAGTTTAGTGTTTAAATAAGAGCCCAATAATTTTATGGACCTTTTAAAAGAAAACTAAACTAGCCACCAAAACCAGTCCAGTCCAGTCCACTCATTAGCTAGCCCAAACTTTAATTCTTTCTTTTACCCCCAAGAACAATGGGCCAGTTTTAAACCTGTTTCTAACTTAAGCCCAATTAAACCCACGTCAAAATGTATAAACTCAAGAGCCCAAACAATAAATCAAAACCCGAAATTAAGCCCAAAAGAGAGTTAGTGGGGTGTTACTGTGTTAGTGAATTGTCATTTCGGCTCTTTTTGTTTCAATATAAAAAAATTATTTTTAGTAAAATATTTTACTTATTTTTTATTATTTAGTATGATAAAAATTGCAAAATATCTTTTAATAAAATATTTTATGCCAAAAAACTAAAATTGATTTACAGAAAAAAGAAAATTAACTCATTTTTTGTACAACGATAATAGTAATGACGATCATGGTAGAAGTAGTGATGCTAGTGGCGACGACGGTGACGGTGACGGGACGGCGACTACGACGACGATGGTAATGGGAGTGGGTGAGGGTGGCCGCATATGGTAATGAGAGCGGGTTTGGGTGAACGTGGTGGAAGATGATACTTATTGTGGGATGGATGGTGGGCAATGGTGGTTGAGGTGGTGGTGGAAGGGAATGATGGTGATTGTGGTGGTGGTGATAGGAATGATGGTGAAAATGGGGGTGGCAATGGATTGTATTAAAAGAGTAATTTTGTTTTTATTAAAAAGCTTATTATTTATTTATTTTAAAATAATAATTTTTAATTACCAATCAAACACCAAAAAATAAAAAGAAAAAATTATTATTTGTGAAATCATTTTACTTAAAAAATATTCTTCAATGTAAAATTTTTCTATATTGAAACAAACAGAGCTTTCAAGTAAGAAATCATGTGATCTCTTTAGCCTTTTCACCCACTAAAGTGATTTCTGCTTTATTTTATTTACTAAATCCAAACAAGGCATTGTACATATATCTATAATTAAATTTTAATATCCTAATTTAATTGAAAAATAAAAGCTTTGTATTGCTTGTTTTGTCTACTTAAAACTACGTACACTAAAAAGAACTTATAAAACACATTTTGAAAATTCTTGTCACTTAGATTTAATTTTTGATAATGCCATTTTCAAATATATATTTTTATTATGTAACAATTCTATTATACAAATAAATGTAGAAGGCCTAATATGTATTAATTATTTTATTCAAATTCAAAAGAAAAAGAATTGTATCTTTACTTTATGCATAATTTAAATAAGATAATGCCCTCGTTTGCCAACCAGCTTAAAGTTGATTTTTTTCTTTTTTGCTTAAAAGTTCAAAAAAACAAAAAATCTTATTTTTTAACTCAAAAGTTTTTAGTTTTTTTTTTGCTTTATATATATATTTTTTAAAGATATTATTACTTTTATTATACATATTTATTTTTTATAAAAATTATATATTTAAAATTCACTCGTCAAAATCTATCAAACAAGATCTATATTAAATATAAAATTATTTTAAAAATTTTTTAAAAATTATAACAAGTTTAAACAAAAAAATTTACCTTTTGACTTAAAACTATTTTAAGTTTTTGACTTAAAAATTACACATATTCTCAACCAAACGAACTTTTTTGTTTAAAGTAGTTTAAAATTAAAAAACTGACTTAAAGACGAGTTGACAAACTAACTCAATTATGATATTTAATATTACTTAAACTAATAGTTTATATATTATAACTTGCAGTAGAAATTATAATCTTTTAATAAAAATTATAATTTATAACTAAAATAAAAATATATATAATTATACCTTATAAACAAATTTATAAATATCTAAAATAAATTATAATTTATAATTAAAAATAATAATAGAAAACTAAAAACCAATGCTTTGGCTTTTTCAAACAAAATATACTTATATGGCCTTTTTCACACATCTAATCTTTGCCACATCAGCACGTAAAATCCCTAGGCCAGATTTTCAGCTCTCTTTTCGCAACTTTGAGTAAAAATATAGGTAAGGTCATGTTTGATGCCCATTATAGGTTTAGAGATTGGTTTATTAATCATGTGGGCATTTTAATATCATATTTGGTTTAAACAATTTAAACTAAATTCATAGTCCAACTATGAAATCTCCAAAAGTGGAGAATTAGTAAGGTTTCATAATCCAATCTCACTGGATTACAAAGTAAACTATCACTTTATCTAATGTAAAACATGGATGTTACCATTAAAATGTCAGCCGAAGTTTAAAAATAAATAAACATAATTGGCACATATTTTTTTTAGATAATCACAAATAGTTAAAAAATGTTTTATTTTAATGATGTTCCACCGTTATGGCACACACTAGTGTTATAAAAGAAAAGCGATATGAACAAATGTGTTGACTCTGAATCTAATGAAATATAAGCACTTATATCAAGCACACTATATAGCCACATGTCCCGGTTCACCGTAGTAGTTAACAAAACTTCTCGTTATCATTTAAGTACTTCTTCTTAATTCTTCTTAAAATGATCAATGACCGCACACCTAACACAAGCATATGCTTTCATCCCCTTCGTATGCCCAGACGCTCATCTACTCAACTAATTTTCATTGAATCTAGACTTCTTAAGTATTGAGACACCTCCGATCTAACGCCTTTTAAATATTTCTTGTCTATCATTGCCCTCCTTATCATTTTCTCAACTCTCCTTACCTTAATCAACTATGTACAGTTATTCATCTCAAGAGTCATTAGTCCAGTCCGTTTTGCTTGCATTGCCATCCATCTCGCGTTCTACTCCGAGGTATGAATTAGGGTCCAATACTAGAGTCCGTCTTCAGGATATAAAGATAGAAATAAGCTACTAAACAGAGGGTTTAATAACACAAGGGTCCCCCTTCCCCAATATGATAACTTACTTAAACTTTGTAATATCACCAATATCGCATAACCTGTCCCGGGTTACTTCCACAATCTGATCACTTGCTTAGACTTCCAAGTGGGACCCTACGCCTGCAGAACGCGTTTCCCAAATAAATCTCAAAACCAGTCATTCAGATGCCCAAAGGCAAAGGTATGACAAACCTAGGCCTAAATCACTATACTTGACCAACCGTAAGACAACGGACTTAACCTATGGTCCACCATAAACCATACTCTGATAAGTCTATAGAATTTAAAATCTAGAGCTCTGATACCAAAATGTTACACCCTCTCTCCAGGGTCGAAACTTAATGTGATATAAACACAGTCAAAGAATAATTGTATCGGTCAAACTGTCATTATCCGTTCATAGGATCAAAAGCAGTTGTACATATCATGAATACGTTTTTCCATACATTCAAATTGGAATAAATACATAACAAAAACTTCACACTTCAGGCCCTGATTACTAAAGATTTAAGCAAAAAGACACTTGACAGCGAGCCTGAGTCTATGCACACAACAACTGTGGTGAACCAACTCTAACCATCCCTGTGATCTGCAACCACAAATATTATAGGAGAGTGCATTTAGTATTATAATAAACAAGATAGAAAACAGTCAATCTACTAAAACATCATGCTTTCCATAAGAAAAATAAGATATTGCATCCACTTGTCATAAAATTTCATAAATAATCTTATCAGGTGTTTTCGGATCTCCACGAAGTAAGGAAGAACACACGGAATATGTGAAGATTTCTTTACAAATTCTAAGGGACCACAAATTGTCTCAATCTTTGTAAAAATAGCACTTTAGGTTCAACAACCACAAATTATGGAATTCACTGTTTCAAAATAAAATTTATAGTATAACCGCCACAATGCAAAATAATCATGTCCCATTCACAACTCATACCCAACAGTAACCAAGTAGTCGTCAACCTCACGACCGGGAGTTCCGACGGTACCGTAACTTCAATTCTCAATGCACGGATAGCAACGTGATGGAAATGAGGGCCACTCTTCACTAAGCACGAGTGGTATGTGCTGTCTAGGACTTAGCACACAAAGCCTTTAAGGTAAAAATCCCCGCTCAACGAGAAACCTCTCCCATAGGAAGAACCAACACCCATAATTGGACAACCTCCCCTAACGGGATATAAAGGGCCGAAAACTCTTGTAACTTGGCACTTTAGAACAGTATCTCATAATATTGATATCATTTATCAAAAAATTTATATCACAAACGCATGCTTTTCAAAAGGTACAGATAACATATTTAAAAATATCATGCCATTTGAATATAAGATCATACTATTATAATTTTTTATACTTCAAAACATGGATATAAAATAAATTTAAAGCATAATTCATGCATTTATGTTCAAAATAATACTTAAGCACTCTCACATGTATTTATATTCAAAATAATACTGAATTTATGTTCAAGAAAATACTTAAGTATCTCACCTCAACTTATGACTAACGAAATTATTTCTTCATTTTCGATCCCAAATTTCTAATCTTCTGGTGATAAAATTTCAATGTCTAACAAGAAATCAAAACTCTACGTAAGTGTATGATTTAAAATTTTTAACTTTAACGTTACAAATAACTTGAAGCATTCTAGTAGCAATAAAAGCTAATTAAAACACTATAATTTATTCGCTTGCTTAGTTTAATTCAAATTTATTATTTAGCTCCCCGAAATATGAAAATACTTTAAAAATGTAATTTTTTTATATTTTTCATTACTTTCGAAATTTTAAAAAAATATCATAAAAATAAATAAATAATTAACAATAAGCTAACTAAAATATTTGAACTAAACAAACAACCAGCCTCCGCCAACAGTATTCATCTTCAACCTCCAGAACTTTTCTTCTTTTTTTTTCTTTTTTTTTTCCATAACTTTTCTCTAGTAATTAAATAACTTAAACTTAAAATTGATCAAAATAAAAAAATTAAGTTGATCTAATTAGTGAAGGGTACACACTTAACTTATCGAATTATGTTTTTGACAAGTTAAAAATAAATTCAAAAAATAATTTTTTTATAAAATTTATTAAACAAAAATATATTGATTTGAATAAGCACTGTAGCACCGATCTGAACCGTTCATTAGCAGACAAAAGAGTAGTAGCTACTTGTGGCAGTTAGTGATAGCGGTATTGCTACGGAATAAGAAGATGTACATATAAATTTTCATATATGTATATATATATATATATATATATATATATCTATGTTTTAAAGGGAGAAAAAGAGATGAGAGACGGGACCCAAAGAGAGAATACAGTGAGGGAGAGAAATGGTGGCTGGCGACGGTGGCGTGGATGGTGTCGGCGACATCCGACGACGGCGGTGGCGTTGCACGGAGGTGGTGCGTTGCGGTTTGTAAGGTTGGTAACGTGTGAGTATATTATATACTAGCCGCGGCAGCACACGCGATACTTATGTAATTCGATTTATGCAATAAAAATTTAAAAAATTATCGTGATATATATTAAAAAAATTACTATACTATTTATTTATTAAAAAAAAAAAAAAAAAAAAAGTAGTTACATAACTATTCATTTTGAAATTTAAAATTTAAAATTTAAAAAATAAATAAAAACAATTTAAAAATAAAAAAATTCGATCTAACTTCAAATGTATTCTTTTTATAATTAGTAAGTATAGAATATAGAATAGATATAGATATAAAAGATAAAGATATAAAATTAAAAATTATTTTATTTTATTTTAGTTACATTGAGTGTCAGTAAACTTTAATCACACAGTAAATAAAAAATATACATTTATCAGATTACAAATATAGAGAGATAGAGGGTGGTGCTGGAAAACTAAAAAAATATGTTTTTCTTCCCAACATAATATTTAAGAAATAGAAATAAAGATATAGAGAAATAAAAAAGGCCTATTTGGTATCATTTTTGTTGGAAAGAGGAAGGTAGAAAAATAAATGTAGAGAGAGAATGAGAAAGGAAAGAGAAAAGAAAGACTCAAGTATTCTACCTTCGTTTCCTTTCTCCTCTGGAATGGCTTAACTCCTCTGCTTTTCTTTTTATTTTATTTTTTTAACTTCTTTGCTAACTGATTCTTGCTGAAAATGTATCTCTATTATCCGTTTCTCTTCTTTTTGTTGTTGAGATTGATGCTCTTTTATCTGCTCGAATGTCTCCTCCTTTGTTCTCTTTTACTGAAATGGCTCTCCTCTTTTCTTTTTTCTTTTTTCTTTTTTTTTTTTCTGTCCTTGCGCCTTCCACCTCCACCTCCTCGTTGAAAAATTCCTCCGACAGCCCCTTCAACTCCGGCGGCACGTTCACGACCACCCAATGTGTCCACGGCATGCTTGGGCCGTTCGGCTCCGATGCGTCAATGTTCTGCACCACCAAGGCCAGAGTCATCGTTCCCTCCGGCATGTTGTACCACTCAAACGGCGGCAATATGTTCTTCTTTGCCCCTTGACCGTTGCCGGTGAACTTTCTTGGCAGCCGCCCTTCGTGGTCTATCCCCGGGACACCAACGAAACTCATCTCTTGCATTCGCCATGAATTGGCTGAAACGAACTAATTAAATCTCTCGATCGATCGCTGATTTGGAATCCACAATGTTCAATTCTTGATCTCTTTACGTATTTATTTGATTACCATCAAATGAGAGAGAGAGAGAGAGAGAGAGAGAGAGCAACCGTTCAAAGGCAGTTGGGTAACTGCACACACGAAGTGTAGGAATTTATTTTGACTGTTTTGTCCTTGATGGTTAATTTTGAAAGTCTTATAGATTCCAATCAACTAAAGATCAAATTTGAGAGATGAAAATTCGGCTGGCTTCACGAAGGTTTGCTTTTAAGAATAGTATAGATATGTAATATGTGTATATAACATATACCTATATATATATATATATATATACTACCATCGGAGGCAAATTACTTTTGAGGAAAATTATATCACTGACAGTAAAGCCTCGGGCCTACTCTATTCTTACTTGAGTACTACTCCACTTATTTATTTAATTTTTTTTTATGTAACATTTTTAATTCAAAAAAATCTAAAAATTTAAGTATAAATTTTTAATATATTTTTATGAATTATCGTATTATTAAAATCTTCACTAGAATTTTTTATCTTTTTAATATTTTCTTGTCACGATTTAGCGTTTACTGACATTTTTAATAATTATAAAAATTAAAATTCAAAAAATTCTCAAAAATCCAAGATAGCATGTGAATGTTATTTTATAATTATCGGTATTTTGTGAATTTTAATTTTTAATTCTACTTTAAATTTTATTTATTATTATTTATTAAAAATTTTATTTTAAGATTTTTTACGAATTGTTTGTCATTGTACGGGTTATTACATGAACTGGGCACCTAGTCTAAGGTAGAGTTTTCTGTTGAGAACTAATAGCTGGGCTCAGTACCTAGGCTACGCTAGGATTTTCTATTGAGAATTGAGGGCTGAGCGCGACACTTAAGTTAGGCTAGAACTAGGATTTTCTATTGAGAATTGAGGGCTGAGCGCGACACTTAAGTTAGGCTAGAACTAGGCTCGACATCTAGGTTAGTATAAAAGTTTTTACTGATGATTGATAGTACGCTCCGCACCTCGACTAGGCTAGGGTCTTTTTTCTTACGAAGCCTGAGTCTCAGATGATATTCTGAGAAGAGACAGTATTGATGACTTTGTTGAGAAGGGATAATGATCTGAGTTCCTTAGGGCTGAGCTCCCAGCCATTCGGTGTTAATCAATCGCAGAATACATATATACGAACTGAACTGCCGTGTATTGAGACTATGGTGGTAGTTGAGACTATGGTGGCCGGACAAATCAATGCCGTTCAGCCGAAAATCCAATCGATCCAGATGAAAGTTTTTCCCGTGCTTTAATCGCCGAGATGCATCATTTGCCAAACTGGGCAACCGAACATAGTGAGTTGCTGAGGTGCAGACGACGTAGATGAGAAGCAAGCCCCACCGACTGATGCTACGTCTATGGTTTTGATAAAGAAATGTAATAAAGTGGAAAGTGAATAAAACAAATAGTTAAATGCCAAAAGTTGAGATAGAGGAACAAAACCAGATCTGGGGAGAGAAAACCATCCTGGTTTTTTGATGAAAACTATTGAAACAAAATCCCCTTCCTCGCTATCGGGTTTCTCTTCCTCGCCGTCACCGCTCATTTTGGCGGAGGAGAACGGTTCGTGAGAGAAGGGAGGAGCTGCCTGAGTGCCGTGTTCCAAGTACTAAGCTTGAATGCCGAGGGATGGGCTGGGGTGAATTACCGAACTGGAAAACCCCCGAGCTGGACCACTTGCGAAGCCGAACAAAGCGCTGCTAAGAACCGAGCTGGAATGACCCACACGGTGAACCACAATCTGCCGCGTTGACACGAAGCCGGGGTGAAATGCTGGGTTGTCATGCTGAACCTGCCAAGCTCCTTTTTGGGTTTGCTATGAGAACAGTGAAGAAAGAGGACCAACCATGGGGTTACCGAGATGACCCCAGCTGAGCTTTCATTTGGCACGTGAGGATAAACCGCTAGCAAATGCTGAAATATAGATGGCAAACCCAGGTTGCCGGGAGGATAAGCTCCTTTTTGGCTCTCTAAACAGCAGTCCGAAGAAATCATGCGTACGACTGAGATTGACGGTGACCGAGCTGAGGTGATGCATGGCCGAGCTGGGGGTGATGTATGACCGAGCCATGGAAGCCGAGATAGCACCCATGGGCCGAGATGCCAAGAGGTGCCGAGATCTGAGCTCCATTGCCGAGCTGGTTGTTGAGATGTAAGGACGAGACACAGAGCTCCGAGCCCCATTGTCGAACTCCAAGATGTAAAGACCGAGATGCCGTCATGGCTGAGCATGTAAGGCCGAGATACCGTGCTCCGAAGAGGTGGATCGCTGCTGTGTTGTCAAGTTATGCCCCCGAGCTTCCACAGATTGATGCCAAGCTTCTCACATTTGCCTCTTTTTTAGAGAGAGAATGTCATTGACCCATTACCCCTTTATCTACTGTCTTTCTCCTTTTTCCTTTTTCCTTTTCAGAATGAACAGCCCCACCACCTCCAATCGCGGTTGGTGAGATGTTTTCAAAGATGTTATTTTGGTTTCTTCAATGCTTGCATTTTTTAGAGGCGAAAGAAATATCCGAAGAAACTGTTTATGGAGCTAAGGTGTACTTGCCTCAGTTCGGCTAAAGAGCCGAGCTACGTAATGCCGAACGGCTGGATTAGTTTCATAAGACGCCGAACGTGGATGCCGTACAAACTTACTGAGCCGAGGACATAGGTGGCCAAGCTTCTAATATCAGATGCCGAGACGGCCAAGAGTCGACCTCCGATCATTATGGGAGGGCTGGGATGATAATATCATATGCCGGGCTGGTCGTTGTGCCGAGCGCGGGTCGTTAGGGAGAAACCGTTAGCCCCCTGCCCACTGTTTTTTACTAAAACCGTGGGCCTTGCACTGATTGGTGCTCATAAACCAGAGGTTTTTAGTGAAATCATGGGCCTTGCTCAGTGTAGAGAGAGAAAATCCAAATATTTGGGTTTAGGCCCAATATTTTGCACCAGCTTTAGCGAGAGAACATAAACTCCAGTCTCCAATGGGAGTGAGATGAGAGAATACCATTCCAGAAGCCGAAAAGCAGAGAGAGGCTTGGATCTTCTTCCTCGCTGAGCTTCAGTGTTCCCACAAACGGTGTCAACGTACGGTGCTAATTTGTAAATCTTATTTATTTGGTGGGTTGAAGGATCTGCCCAAATGATGAAGATAACTGTTTGTCCGTTGATGCTTTTTTTATCTAATTCTTGCAAAATAAATCCCTGATTGGTGGCCAGAGAAAGGGCTTCGGATGCCCAAATTAGTGTTTCAATATTGAGAGAAAACTCATGTAATGTCCAGCCTCCCTCTGTTGAGATAGGATATATATGTAAAGATACTTAGAGAGCAAAAAAGAGAGAGAGAGAGAGTGAGAGAGAAAACTTTCTTGTTGTCCCATCTATTTACAATGGATGGGATGAAGGCTTATATAAGATTAACCCCAAAGAGATTTTCTAACATGGGGGATTTACTTCTCCACATATACCAAATTATGTTAGCAAATCTGAGAGATACCAAAAAATATTAAGTAGTTTCGTTTTATGACAAAAAAAAAATTTTATTTTATTTATTTATTTTTTCTATATTTATTTCGGATTCCACTATTAGAACATAGCATAGTGGGAGATTTTTTCAATTTTTGGACATCATGCGCAATCACTCATTTGAATATCACAATAAAGTGATGAATCGCATGATATAAATTGTGCAATAAATAACATGCTTATGTTGTTATTACAACATAAATATTTTATATCTATTAATATTTTAATTAATTCATCTCTTGTCAATCCTCAAATTCTGATATATGATCCGCAGTAGATTGTGGGTTTTGCTCCAATAAGCCACGAAAGCTTAAAAATTAAATTATTATATTACAAAAAATGCAAAGTGCTGGTTTATATTAAAAATCTAATTAATACTATTATTTAAGTCATTATGAATATTCGTAGGATACAAATAACCTGCTAAAACAACAATCATTATAAAGTCTTGATAAATATCTGTTAGTCACAAATAGCCTATCCAAATAATGATTAAACCCAAGTTTTAAATAAATAATACATCAATATTCATGATTAAAATGTTGAGGTGTCGAAACAAAATATTTATGTTGTAATAAATTAATTACTAACAAATTACTCATTTTTAAAAGCATGATTGAACATGATCTAGCAGTGGTTGCACGGCTACGTTGGTGACTCTGTAATAATTAATGTGCTTGACTTAACATCAGATGTTAAAGAATGAACACGATTAGACCAATATAGCATGACAAATGTGAAATTTACATTCTTAATCATTTGAAGATAAAAATTAATAATAGAATATTTGTATTATCATAGGTTAATTAAAATTTAACTAATTTTGGTACTTATAAGTTGATTAATTATTTGTATTATTTATCACTTGCATTAAATAATGTAGCATGGAAAAAAATAATTAATTTTTAAAAATAATTCAATCATCTTAGCCATACAAATTATTCGTGGCTGGACGGTGATAAGGCGTTAAAATCATTTTAAAAATTTTTATTCTCATTTAGGGTTTCTTATTAGGAAGTAGGGTATAGAGAATGTCGAGTCACCATTAAGAAAAGCATGCGGTAGGGTAAGATGACAGCAAGAATGTGATCCTACATTCCTACTCTGCATATTATTGTGAAAGGACATCTACGAAAAATGAAAAAGTGGAGGCAATGGACAAATTTGAAGAGGGTATTTCTTAACTTTAAAAATTAAGATGATATGCTATATAAGAAGAATAGCATTCATAATGGTTATATTATTAAAAATTAGAAATATAAATAAAAAGTAAGTATAATATTATTATGTTTTGTTGGGATTTAAATACTAATTTTCAAACGCAAATGAAAGCAAAAATTTATGTACAAAAATAAAAAAAATAATCAACACCGAGTATTTACATGGTTTGGTCCACACCAACCTACGTTTACGAGCGAGAGAACAAATAGTTCACTGCGTTGAATGTGAAAGAGTACAACTACTCTTTACTCTCTACCATCTAACCTCTCAATTATTTCTCATAATTTTTTTCTCTTATCAATCCTAAAAATTCTACCAGTGTCTTATTTATAGACGCACCAGGAAAAACCCTATAAGCCAATATATTTATATATATTAAGCTCTATACAAAAAGAATTTCTAGTAAATTTCTAATTCTACCACAATTCAAATACATATAGACCAAATAAAACAATAAAATATGGAACCTATAGAATGCAAGACACCTAGTGTAACACCCCAACCATTCTCATGGTAATGATATTGTTCACTTTGGGTAAAAATTCTCACGATTTTGTTCTTCCGTGGAGGTCACCCATCCTTGCATTGCTCCCGCCCAAGCACGCTTAACTGCGAAGTTCTGTTAGGGTCTCTAACACTTGAGAAAAGACCTTGTTGCTATGTAAGGGTTCAAGACTTTTCCTTTATAGCCCAAGAACTTTCTCTCTATTTTCGATGTGGGATACTAGGATATCATAATTCTCTAACACCCTGACCCTTCACATGACAATGATATTTTCCGCTTTGAACAAAGTCCTCATAGTTTTGTTCTTTCTATGGGTCATCCATCCTTACATTGCACCAGCCCAAGCACGTTTAATTGCGGAGTTTTGCTAGGGTCTTTACCATCTGGGAAAAGACCTCATTGAATGTAATGGTCCAAGATTTTTCTTTTATAACCTAGTAACTCCCTCTCTTTTTTCGATGTAGGATACTAGAATATCACAATCCACCCCCTTAGGGCTGCACGTTCCCGTGCAGTAGCCTGTCATCTCCAGTAGCCTGTTAGTCCTTTATCGACCCGCCCACTCAATAGCCTGCCCACATGTCACGCGAGACGGCAGGGGCCCACACTCGAAGGTTAGAAAAGTCGGCTTTAATACCATCTTTAACACCCCGACCCTTCACATGACAACGATATTATCCGCTTTGGTCAAAATTCTCACGTTTTGTTCTTTCCAGTGGATTACCCATCTATGCATTGCTCCCGCCTAAGCACGCTTAACTGCGGAGTTCTGCTAAGATCTCTACCACCTGAGAAAAGACCTTGTTGAATGTAAAGGTATAAGGTTTTTTTATAACCCAGGAACTCCCTTTTCTTTTCCAATGTGGATTACCAGGATATCACACCTAGTCCAACAATCTCCATATTGATTGAATTCTGCAAATCACTCTAAAGAAAACCAGCGTCGATGCTAATTCTTCTATCGTCGCTGTCGAATAGCTACATCCAAACAGCATAACCTGCATCTCTACACCGAAGTGCCCTGCACCCCTACCTAAAGTGCCCCACAAAACTCACTCATTTGTAGAAGAGCGTGGCACCTTTCCTCATTGTACGCACAACTATAAAAATCTCCGCCACTAACCAAATCAAAAGAAAATGAGACTTGCTTATGTCAAGGTGTACACATTTCTGTCACGTCTGTCGTATTAATCTTGTTGTTTGGACTTTCTTATAAGCATCCAACAACTGTTGCTGTTATATCCTGCCTGCATCTTGCCCACCATCTAATTTGCTCACATGTGCAGTCGTTCAAACTCGTCACTTCTGTGTATCCTTGTACCTATTACGTGTGCCTCCCTACAACCACTATTCACCCTAATTATCCTTACATTTTGTCTGTATATGTCGCTTACCTATATTACTCTTTTGATGTTTGGCAGTAGCTCCACCAGTCACAACACTATCTGCGAGTCTTTATAAGTTATCAATTATCTGTCCCTACAACACATTCATGTTTTCCTTAAAAACCCAAAGAACTCTACTTTTAGACAAAAACTTGCAGCCTCTCAAACTCAGCATCCCTAGAGGAGGGCAAGACGAATCTAATATGTATTGGTCACCCAAATGCACTACAATGCTATTTTTAAAGAAATAGAAATGGGTTGACCCATCATTAGTCATTCTACACAAAAATGCAATATATTCAAAATCTTTGTTTTAAATTTTATCTTGAATTCAAAATTAATGGATTAAATTCAACTTTGTAAAATATGACTCACGCTAAGAGGGTCAAGATGATTAGCCTTCCATTGATTTTTTTATTAAAGTGTTTTTGGAGGTGCTTAGAAATGCTACTGTTAGTAATTTATATATTATAGTTTGTAGCAAAAATTGTAATTATTTGATAAATATTGTAACTTATAGTTAAAATAGAAAAAAAATAGTTAAAAGTTGGAGCAAAAGTTGTGAGTGTTTGAAAATATTTATAATTTATAGTTAAAATTAATAATATGAAACTAAAAACTATTATCAGTAGCATTCGCAAACACCTCATTTTAACTGAGTTGGAGCTAATCCATAGGTCTAAGGCCATGATTGACTACTTAGGTTTTTTTGGCTAAAACACAAAAAAAATCAACATAATTTGTTAGGAAAAAATAGTAAAAAAATTAAAAAATCAAAAATAATACCCATCCATCATAAATTATTTATTACTACTATTAACTACATATAATTGTTATTTTTAACTAAATAAAAAAACTGCCCAATTTAAACATAAAATAAAAAAACTAACATTTTTCCCATAAAACTAACTTTAAAAAAAAAATACTTTACACCATAATTACTAAACAACTTACATTGAACCAAGTTTAATATCTTAGTTAAAAACCAATAAAAAACTAACTTTTCATGTTTCGTTTGGTTACGTTTATATTTATTATTTTTTATTTTTTATAAAATTGTAAATAAAAACATGTTTGATAATTATTTTTGATTCTAACAAAATTTAAACAGTTTTTGAAATTTAATAAATTCTTATAAACAGAAAAATGTGTTTTTATTTATTTTGTAAATTTTTTTCATTATTTTTTTTTTCTCCACTACCGTCGACCACAACTCTTGGTCACTCTCTCTGATCTCGCCTTATGCCAGCGCATTTGGAAATTTCCTCTAATCACTATCTCCGACTACCATGTATGGCAATCATATCAGACCACCACTTTTGACTGCTAGTGCTATTTTTTACTATTATAACTAACTAAAACTTCAATTACCACATTTTACTACTACTTTTGGCCACCAAATTTGACCACTCAATTTGTCCACATATTTTGAGTATCATTTTTTTAAACAATTATGTATCAAATATATTTTTATTTTTATAAAATAAATAAAAGTTTTTTATTATAAATAAAAAATAAAAAATTATGAACATTAGCAAACGGGACGTAAGCTAATTGGCAGCCTAAAACAATGATAACTCAAGCTAGGATCTTAAAGACAAAAAACTTATTTAGCTTCAAATTACTTTAAATGCAATAAGTCAAAAAATTTAAATTAAAAAAAAATTATAATAATTTTTTTAAATAATTAATTATGAATACTATATTAAAAATTTATTTTAGGATCGGTGCTACTGACTAACAAAATATTCTTAAAGATCCTATTTTTAAATATCATAAGAATATTAGACAATAATACCCTTATATCTTTTTCTCCATTGTTCCTTCTCGAACTGGAAAAAATGATCGAAACAAAAAAAAAAAAAAGAGAGGAAAGAATCCAGATGGTTCACTTCTCCAATACTTTTCCTTTTTTCTCTCTTTCTCTGTACTTTCTCTATTTTTCTTTCTAAAAGTAGAAAATCACGATGCTTTTAACTTCATCTCCTTCAATCTCTCCCTCCTTGATCTCTCCCGAGCCGACGAAACCCTGTCATTGGCGGCGAAAATGGTTCACGGCGGTTACCGCGCGAACACCTGCCCGTTCCACTCCATCCTCAACGCGCTCGCAAAAAAGAAGAAGATGGAGGAGGAATGGCACGTGATGGACCTGATGAGTGACAAACAAATCCAAAATATGGGAGTTTTTGTGCACATGGAGATCTGACACCCACTCCAGTTGGAAAACCTAAAATTGATAGTGGCATGTCTTTGAATTTTGTGTATGAGTTTGGTTAGCAAATATATTTTAAACTAGTAAGCTCAAGGGAGAAGTTTTATTTGCTGTATTTTGTAACATGAGTTTAAGTTTTTATTTTTATTCTATAATTAATTCTCATTCTCATTATATATTTTGTAATGTAAAAATTATGATGATCAAATTGAATCTAGTTTTTTATTAGATTTAAGTGGCATGGTGATGAAAAATCAGATCGAGTTTGTGATGTGAGTTTAAGTTTTCATTGTACATTTTGTAATATGAGTTTAAGTTCACATTCTCATTACACATTTTGTAATGTAAAAATTATAATGATCAAACTGGATCTAGTTTTTCATTTGATCTGAGTAGCATGGTGATGAAAAATTAGATCTAGTTTGTAATGTGAGTTTAAGTTCTTATTATACATTTTGTAATATGAGTTTAAATTCTTATTTTCATTAAATAGTAAGTTTTTATTCTCACTACACATTTTGTAATGTGAGAATTGCGATGATTAAATCGGATCTAGTTTTGTAATGTAAGAAATATGATGATTATATATTTTGTAATAAGTTTTCATTCTCATTAGTGTATAAATATTCTGTAACTTGACTAATAATCAAATAGAGACAGCGACAAGGCAACGCGCGAGGCGACAACAGCGCTGTAACAAGATTTGAGCGGCGCTAGTTAAAAGAATTGCACATTTGGTAAAACATATTACAAAATGACTTAAAAAAATATAAATTTTCAAATCGGACTTATCCCTAAATAGCCTACCGAAATGGGACTTATCGCTTGAGCTCCATAATTTATTGATTATAAGATTTTTGCCTAAATTATATTTAACATATAAATTTTATTTGATAAACTTCGCTAAATAAATTTTAAAAATATAATTTTTATTAAAAATTAAATGTGTATAATATAAGATAATATTTTTAAAAATATATAAAATTTATTTTTGATTAATAATAAAAATAGAAAACAATAAATAAGTAAATAAAATGAATTTTTTTATACTCTAACAAAGTAAACATAAATTTTTTGAACAAAAAAATTTAAATAAAAATTTAACAAAGTGTGTAGATTGTTTATTTGTTTATTTACTTGGTTTGTGAATTTTTTTTATTATTTAATAAAATTAATATACTTTTTAACTATTCTGAGACAAGTTTAAAAATTATATTTTTATCAAATTATAAATTAAAAAAAAATAGAAAAAAGCAAAGATAAGCTAATAAGTTAAATTTTATGTTGCTTATTTTTGTCTTTACATAGTGAACTTTTTTATTTTTTGATTAATTTTTATTTTTGATTCATTTGATTGAGACAATTAATCTAAAAAATAAACAAATTTAATTAAAAAATAAAAAAACTCAGAAAATACAAAAACTAAGCAAAAAAATAAAAAAATAAGCCCAAACAGAGTTGAATCAAATTCCTTAAAAATATATAAAAGAACTTTTTAACCCGGTACGAAGCCAAATAAGAATGATCGCCGAACTAGAAATGAAAAATATATAAAAGGGGCGCTCCGTCGTCCCAATTCGAATCTGAGGCATATTGGTCACGCATACGTATTCTTCGTCTTCTTCTTTTGTTTTGTTTTGCTTTGTTTTTTCCATGAAAAAAAATGAATCGATTCATCTCTCTCTCACACACACACACACACTGTCTCTCTCTCTCTCTCTCTCTCTCTCTCTCTCTCTCTCTATATATATATATATATATAGGCAACGGCGATGGCACTCGCAGTGAAAGCGACACGTAGAGAGTCGCTGTTCGGGTTCCACTAGCTTTCTACTAGTGTAGTGAGGGTTCTTCGCCGAAGCTTTGATCTTGGTTGCCTGCTTTAAATATAGCCTCCAATCTACCAATATCATAACCACTTCCAACTCAGTGAGTTCTTACACTTTCCTTTTTCAGTCTCTATCTGATTTCAGATACTGTAATTGATTTTGTTTTTTGTTTTTGTTTTTCGATCACATTCTCCTCTCTCTTCAGCCTGGTTTCTGGTTTATTTCTTCTGAATGCAATGGAAGCATTTGAAATGACAATGGACGAAACCCAACGACATTCAGCCGATCACCTCCCTTCCGCTAGAAGGCAAGGCAATCGATTGAATTCTGCTTTAAACTCGTCAGATTCTTTTGTTCAATTATCTTCCGTTTCAAGCCTTATTTGATTTACTCTGCTCTGCTCCCGCAGTTACCAAATCGAAGCGCTAGAGAAAGCAATAAAGCAAAACACAATTGTTTTTCTTGAAACTGGTTCTGGCAAGACGTTGATTGCCATAATGCTCCTTCGAAGCTATGCGTAACTTCTGCGAAAACCTTCGCCATATATCGCCGTTTTCTTGGTCCCCACTGTTGTGTTAGTCACTCAAGTATGTGCAATGATGATCTCTTTTGCTTTCCTTATGGGGGTTCTCTCTGCTTTCGGCATTTCCATCCTATTGGATTCTTGTTGAACTTGAATGAAAAATATTATATTACTAATCAATGATCCTCAGCAAGCGGAAGCTGTGGAAATGCACATTGACTTGAAAGTGGGCAAGTACTGGGGAGAGATGGGTGTGGATTATTGGGATGCTGCCACCTGGAAGCAACAAGAACAGGAATATGAGGGGGATTGGGGTGCCTGCGCTTTAAGCGCAGCAGGGTTTGCTACGCGCGTCGTTTGGGTGTTAAAATGCTTTTTTAATTTATGATGCAAAATTTATTCCGTGGATTGATTTCACCAAATTAAAAAATAATTTTAAGAAATTAGTTTTTCATTGCTCGTATCAATTGCTTCTTTAGGGTCCGTTTGGCTATTCTAGTCTTTTTGTTTTTTTAGTTAAAAACTTAAAAAAACTAATATAATTCATTTGTCAATAAAACAAAAAGTCAAAAAGTCAAGTTAAAATACTAATTTCTAAAATACTCTATTTAAATTTAACCACTTTAAAATACAATAATACCTGCATTCATAACTTATTTACTACCACTACCAATTACATATAATTATTAATATAATATTGAGGGAGGACAAAAGTTATAGGCCTAAAGGCCCAGCCCTATCAAGCAGAACCAAAGCCCCGTAAGGAAGGCCAGCCCGAAACGGACCGGTCCAATGCTCCAAGAAGCCCGGGCTCTCCGCTGTTCGGGCCATACGAGCTCGGCCCACCCCATGAAGGACAGCCCGGACCAAGAAAGCCCACGGCGGCCAAGGGATAAGTTTCCATCCCTGAAACGATGTGATCGGATTTACAGGATGGAAACAAATCTACAGGATAGAAAACAATTCCTAACTAATAGGAGGTAGAATCCTGAGAGGATTCAGCTTCCATTAGTTTTAACCCCCATATAAAGAGAGGCACCTCAAGCCACCAGGTACGCAATTCTGAAGCCCAAGCTCTGGTCTAGAAATCTCTTTGAGAGATATCTAGTTTGAGCGTCGGAGTGCCTCCCGATCACATCCAGCCGGTAGGCGCTAGCAGTGTTCTCGGTGGTTGCAGGAGTTCGGCGGCGGAGTAAGGAGCATCCAGTGAGCCTGGCAACGAGGAGTTCGGCCCATATTCTATTCGGGGTCAACATTATTGGGCTAGTTAACCTGGTCCTAATTGTGTCAAGCAAGCCCCAACCAGTTTGTACCGTGCACAATTTGGCGCTGTCTGTGGGAACGAAGATCTCGAACCAACGGAATCATGAGCCAGACTCCAATGGGAATTACTAGAAGCCGAACCAGGGAGGATATATCCCAAAGATCCATACCTGTCATTCCAAATAGGCTAAGGGCCCAAAGAGTCCATTCAGAGGTTCGAAGACAAAGGGATGATGCCTCCCACAATGGAAGGCAGTTGCGCTACTCAACCACAAGTTCTAGAGGGGAAAGACCTCCCCCATCTTCAAGAAATAGAGGAAGACTGGAGGAGAGACTGGCCAGGTAAGATAGGATCATCAACAATCTAGAGGAGAGAATGGAATAGCGTGACCGGGAGATTGACGAACTCAGGCGACTGATCCAGGGGTAGGATGCTCGAAGGGAACCGCGTGTAAGGCGAAGGGAAAGCCCCGAGCAAGAGGATACCGAACACAGGCCGGAGTTCTACATTCTGAGTCACCCTCAGAGGCGGAGGCGCAAAGAACCCGAGGTAAGCCTAAGAAGTTCTAAAACCGTCAAAACGGAATCAGTTCGGCCAAGCCATAACAGGGTTGATCAGGCCGGACTGTATCCAAATCAACATCTACGACTCTGGTTGGAAAGAAGGATGGATTCCAGGTTGCAACATGGCAGTTGCCGAACAGCCCAAGACGTGGCAAGGAGGGCCCTTGAACAGATCTCAGTGTTACCGTTGGCCGAAGTCATACAGAATGCTGATCCACCTCGCAAGTTCTCTCCACCAAAGTTTGAGATATATGATGGGAAGGCAGATCCAGTGAGCCATGTTCGGCAATACAGGCAGGCAATGATACTCTGGAGCGGGAATGATGCCCTTCTTTGTCGGATGTTCCCATCCAGCCTGGGGGAGACAGCCCTCAGTTGGTTCCACAAGTTGCCGCCCCGGTCCATAATGAATTGGCAGCAATTGGCTGAGTCCTTCACTGCTCGGTTCATAACCAACAGCAGGCAACCGAAGAGTTTTGATACACTACTGGCCCTACGGAAGAGTGACGGAAAAACAATTTGGGAGTATGCTCGGCGGTACTAAGAGGCTTACAACGAGATTGAAGACTGCAGTGAGCAACTCGCAGTAGCATCTTTCAAGATCGGGCTACCTCCCTAGAGTCGCTTGAGACAGTCTCTCACCAAGAAGGCCGTTACCACAATGTCCGAGTTAATGGTGAAGATAGAACAGCACGCAAAAGTAGAAGAAGATATAAGCCAGGCCGAGCAAAGTGTGGCTTCGGTAAAGCAGCCAGAGAAGAAGGACAAAGGCCGAAGAGACCAGAAGTCCAAGAAGCCATCTCAGGAGAAGAGGGAGTCAGTGGCTTATTAGGCCGTGCAGACGATATTCAAGGAGCCCCTGCATAAGCTCCTGGACCAGATCAAGGACAAACCATACTTCCAGTGGCCCCCAAAGTTGATGGGAGATCCGACCAGACGTGATCTGAAGTAGAAGTGCCACTATCACCGAGATCATGACCACCTGATTGGAGAATGTAGAACCTTCAAGAGACACTTGGAGGACTTGGTGCAAGCAGGGCATCTACTTGAATTCGTCGACGTCGAGAAGACTGCTCGGGAAGGAAGGAACCGCGAATAAGACCAGATGACCGAACAAGGGGATCCTCCACTTGGTGTGGTAAAAATGATCCATGGCACAACCGAGCCGATCACCCGATCCGTAGTTCGGCACCATGCCAGAACCATTGCACATGTCATGAAGGTGGGCGAGGGCAAGCGAAGGAGAATAGAAGGAGACTCCAGCCAAGACCCGAAGGGGATCAGTTGGGAGACTACGATGTAATGCGAGTGCTGGTAAACCAGGGAAGCTCGGTGGATATCATGTACTACGGCCTATTTTAGAAGTTGGGACTGAAAGACTGCACTCAAAAGTTGCGTAACACCTCTAATCGGTATCGGCACAGATCCAGTATGGCGAGGATTACGGTACCAGTAAAGGCAGGCCCCGCAACGGTAAGTATTGAATTCCTTGTTGTTAACCAACCATCCACCTATAACGCTATTGTAGGAAGAATGTAGATCCATAGCTTGGGCGCCGTACCCTCAACCTACTATTAATCCCTAAAGTTTCAAGTAGACCAAGAGATAATTGAAATCAAAGGGGACCAACATGCCGCAAGGCAGTGTTTCCTATCAACATTGAAGAGCCCCGAACAATATCCAGAAGTGAAGACTGTCGAGATGGAGGAAGGACCAACGATCCTTGACTATAGCTGAACAGCCGAGGAGAAAGTGGTGGAGGACCTAAAGAAAGTCATCATTAGCCCGGAGGACCCAGATCGGTTCTTCTTGCTCGGAACAACCATGGCCGAACAAGAGGAAACCGAACTGGTTGAATTTTTGAAGGAACACAAGGAGGTCTTTGCATGGACACCATACGAAATGTCGGGGATAGAACCCGAAGTAATCAGCCACCGGTTAAATGTGGACCCCCAGAGAAAGCCAGTGACACAGAAGCCCAGGAAATCGGCTCCACACCATGCAGAGGCAGTGGTTGAGGAAGTTCAGAGACTGAAGGAGGCAGGGGCTATCAAGGAAATCCACTACCCAACCTGGTTGGCAAATACCGTGATAGTCAAGAAGAAGGATGGGAAGTGGCGAGTCTGTGTTGACTTCACCGATCTCAACAAGGCCTGCCCAAAGGATTGTTTTTCTCTGCCCCGGATAGATCAGCTCGTTGACTCAACGGCGGGACATGAGAGAATGAGTTTCCTGGATGCATACAGAGGATACCATCAGATTGCCATGTACCTCCCGGACATGGAAACCGGACATGGAAAAGACAACGTTCATCACTCCTAGAGGAATCTACTGTTACAAAGTAATGCCATTTGGACTAAAGAACGCTGGTGCCACTTATCAAAGGCTTGCGACGAAGATGTTCGGCCAATTAATCGGCAAAATCATGGAGGTCTACATAGACGACATGGTTGTAAAGACTAAGCATCCGAGCAGGCACCTTGAAGATCTGAGGAAGACTTTTCAAGTTCTTAAAACGTACAAACCAAGGCTCAATGCATCGAAGTGTGCCTTCGGGGTCAGTTCGGGGAAATTTCTAGGCTTCTTTGTGACTCACAGGGGGATAGAAGTAAACCCCGAACAAATTTTGGCAGTTTAAAACTTGAGAAGTCCACAGAACCTAAGAGAAGTCCAGAAGCTTACGGGGATGGCTGCAGCACTGAACCGGTTCATTAGCCGAGTATCAGATCGGTGCTACCCGTTCTTCAAAGTTATGAAAAGGGCGAGCCAGTTCAAGTGGGACGAAGAAACTGAGCAAGCCCTTGCCGAGCTAAAGCAGTATCTCTCTTCTCCACCATTACTAACAGTGCCGAGCTCTGGAGAGACACTATACATGTACTTGGCCATTTCAAGTCGTGCTGTGAGTGCCGTGCTCCTGAGGATAGACGACAAGGTCCAGAAACCAATCTACTACGTGAGCAAAGTTCTTCTTGACCTAGAGTCGAGGTACCTGCCATTAGAGAAGCTTGCACTGGCCCTGGTCATTGCTTCTCGTAAACTCATCCACTACTTCAGAGCTCATCCATTCAAGGTAATCACCGAACACCCTCTCCAAGCATTGCTTCATAAGGCTGGCTTTTCAGGGAGAATTGCAAAATGGGCTGTGGAGCTCGGGGAGCACGACATCAGTTTCATCCCACGAACGGCCATAAAAGGCCAGGTATTGGCCGATTTCATCGCTGAGTTCAGCCAGGATAACTATTCGGATGGAACTGGGGGGCAAATCGCTGAGCACATGGCCGAAGACGTCGGCCGCCCCAAGGATACTTGGAGGCTGTATGTGGATGGCTCATCGTGCCAGAAAGGAGCAGGAGCAGGAGCAGGGATCGTGCTATACAGCCCAAAGGGAATCCTCATCGAGAAGGCTGTTCGGATTGATTTCCAAGCCACTAACAATGAAGTCGAATATGAAGCCCTGTTAGACGGACTCCGAGATATCAGAGAGCTAAAGCCCAGAAAGTCAAAGTATTCTGTGACTCACAATTGGTGGTGAATCAATTCAAAGGGGAATACACCCCCAAGGACGACAGAATGCATGCGTATGTACAGTTAGCATAGCAACTAGCCAAAGATGTCCCAAGTCTCGAGATTGTTCAACTTTCTTCGAGGGAAAACAACCATGCTGACTCTCTTTCTTGCCTGGCATCAGCTGTCAGCACCAAAGAGAAGAGGGTGATTTCGATGGAAGTCCTCCAACATCCCAGCATAATCAACCACGAGGAGAAGCTAGTCTACTGCTCGGAATTGGGTCCAAGCTGGATGGATCCCATTAAAGAGTACTTGGTGAAGAACATGCTCCCAGACAATCAAAAGGAAGCTCGGATATTAAGAAAGAAGTCAGCAAGGTTTTGGGTGTCCAGTTTGGGGGATCTGTACAAAAAATCGTTCGCTGGACCCTACCTCTTATGTGTACATTTGAACAAAGTCCAAAATCTCTTGTTCGAAATACATGAGGGGATTTGTGGCAGTCACACAGGAGGATGGTCTCACCGAGCAATATCTCAGGGCTACTAGTGGCCTTATATGCAGAAGGACGCGGAGCAGTACGTCCAGAGGTGTGAGAAGTGCCAGAGGTTCAGCCCGAACATATATGTCCCAGCCGAAGACCTCTCCCCACTCACGTGTCCATGGCCTTTTGCCCAGTCGGGATATGACATAGTTGGCCTCTTCCCAAAGGCCATAGGCAACAGGAAATATCTTCTCGTCGCCATGGACTACTTCACAAAATGGGTGGAGGCTGAGCTCTTGGCCAACATCAGAGATGTTGATGTAAAGAAGTTCACATGAAAGAGCATCATCACTCGGTTTGGCATCCCCTGAGTAATTATCTCCGACAACGGTACTCAGCTCGACAGCTCCCTATTTAAGAACTTTTGTTCAGGGCTTGGGATCAAGAACTATTTTTCTACCCCAGCGTACCCCCAAAGCAATGGACAGGCCGAAGCCACTAACGAGATCATCATTGACGGGCTAAAGAAGAGGCTGGATGCCTCCAAAGGGAGGTGGGTCAAAGAATTACCCTAAGTCCTATGGACTTACAGAACTACTCCGAGGAGATCTACGGGTGAAACGCCCTTTTCCTTAGTTTATGGGGTGGAGACAGTCATACCACTGGAGGTTGGGTTACCTACCATCCGAACAGAGGTAAATACCCCCGAAGTAAATAATAAAACAATGGCTTTGGACCTGGATTTAGCCGAAGAACGAAGGCTGATGGCAACAATTAAATTGTCAGCCTATCAACAAACACTTGCCAGAGGATACAACAAGAGGGTGAAGCACCGTGAGTTCGGCGTGGGAGACTTGGTCTTAAGGAAAATACTTGGTCATATGAAGGACCCTGTCCAGGGGAAGTTGGGCGCGAACTGAGAAGGTCCGTACAAGGTTACGTCCAAGGGTGGCACAGGAGCATACCACCTAGAAGACATGAATGGGAAGGCAGTCCCCAGGCCGTGGAACGCTAACAATCTCCGCAAGTTTTACTGTTGATCTTTTAGTTTCTTGTAATGTTTCATCATTAACAATAAAACGCCGCTGTTCGACATGAGCTCTTTCCCTTCACTTTTAAAGTTTTTATCAGTTGACATTCCTGACAAAAACTTGAGGGGCATACCCTGAGTACGGAAAGCACAGTGAACTCCTCCAGCAGCCCAAGTTCGAAGTTAATCCGAACTATTTAAGCCCTCAGTATGGACATTAATCCCATACTTAGGATGATTAACCCTAATAAGGCTAAGTTCGATGCTAATCCGAACTATTTAAGCCCTCAGAATGGACATTAATCCCATACTTAGGATGATTAAGCCTAATAAGGCTAAGTTCGATGCTAATCCGAACTATTTAAGCCCTCAGAATGGACGTTATTCCCATACTTAGGATGATTAAGCCTAATAAGGCTAAGTTCAATGCTAATCCGAACCATTTAAGCACTTAGTATGGACGTTAATCCCATATTTAGGATGTCTAAGCCTAAAAAAGATAAGTTCGAAGTTCATCCGAACTCATAAGCCCGTAGTATGGATGTTAATCCCATACTTAGGATGTTTGAGCCTAAAGAGGCCAAGTTCGAAGTTTATCCGAACTATTTAAGCCCTTAGTATGGATGTTAATCCCATACTTAAGATGTTTGAGCCTAAAAAGGCTGAGTTCGAAATTTGTCCGAACTCATTTAACCCTTAGCATGGGAGTTGATTCCAAAATTATGTTTTATCCCTTAGTGTGGATGATGATCCCACACTTGGGATAATTAAGCTTAAAAAGCTAAGTATGAGAGTATACCCGAATTACTTGGGCTCTCAGTACGGATGTTTATTAAAGACCATACAAGTATGAAAACCAAGACGAAATATAAGTGCAATCGAAGAAAAGGAATTTCATTAAAAAGAGGGGCTGAAACCCTCGAAGCTACAGAAGGCAGTACAATGATAAATAAAAAGAGAGAAGATAGGGGTATCAGGGGGCGGCTAGGAAGTCTTCGGTGGTTTCCACTGGGGTCCCCACTTCTTCAGCAATCACCGGGTCAGCTGCCTCCGCCTCGGCGTTCCCTCCTGTTGCAGTCTCAGCAGTACCGGCCTCGAAATCCCTGACCTCTTCAACTCCATCCTTTGTAGCTTGCTTGCTCGGTAGAGGGACTTATGCGTATAAGGGGGAGGATTCCTCGACCCCAGCGGCTTTGAGTGTAGCCTCCCAAGCGAAGCCAAAAATTAGATCTTGGGGGCCAGGGATCTGGGATTTGTAGTCCTCGGTAGCTTCAGCCACCCCAGCCGAATAAGCCTTCGAGGCCTCCTCTCTGGCCTTGTCTAGCTTAGCCTCGGTTTGTCCAAGTAGAACCACGGTGTCGGCAAGGGACTTCTCCTTCTCTTTCAGGTGCTGCTTCAAAGCGATCTCAGAAATCTCCAGTTCGGACACCCGAGCATGCGCGGCACCGAGCAGTTTGTCCTTCGCCTGGATCTAGCCTCCATTTGAGACATCTTCTGGAGGTACGATTGGTTCTTTTCAAAGAGCTTAGCAAGCTCCAGTTTCCTCTCCTCCAGCCTCTCCATGGCCACCACAAGGCGCTGGAGACCCTACAAAAAGAGGGGGAGGGGGAGGACAAGGGGGGACTTTATACACAAAGACAGAAGACATAGAGGGAAGCCAAAAAGGACGGCCACAAGGAATATCTGGATGGAATGTCGAATGGAGCTTTTCACCAGACTTTCATGAGGCAGCCTCCGTGCTTCCTCTACATCTCTCGGCAGCAGGAGGGCCTTCGACAATCCGAAGGCGGTGTTCGGGGACTTCGCTCGGTCCTCCACGGTGATCACTCGGTCACCCTTTTTCAGCTCGGGAGTTAAGCACTCGGCCCCCTCGGATGGCTTCGCCATAGCCTTCCCTTTTTCCTTCCTTTCTCTCTCTCTCTTCTCCTTGTCCTTCTCCCTTTCCTTCTCTTTCACCTCCCCCTTCTCTTTTGGTGGGGATCCCCCGGTCTTCTTCAGCCTCTTTGGCGGTGGCGAGGACTTGACCTTGGAGATTGGAGCAGCCTCCTCCACCAGTTCAGAGGCAAGGTTGGCTGGTGCCAAAGGGGCAGCAGTCACTTTTCTTTTGGGACCTCCCAGGGTTAGGAACTGGCTGAGGTTGGCGGTGGCGGCTTTCTTTTGTGCCATCTCGGCAATGTCTTCAAAAATTGAAAAATCAATGGAGGAGGAAGAAGATGAAATAGAAATAGTATAGCCCGGGGACGACGGGCCGGGCTAGTCAGACGTCAAGGGAGGCTGGGCGATGGTCACCTGCCTTTCTGCCTTGGTGAAAGGGAGGACGATCGCCTCCGGGACCTCAGTTGGATCTGAAGCGGCGGCTGTAATCCGAACTCCCGAGGTGCTCGGTCTGATGAAGCTTCTGTAGGTTGGGACGTATTTGAGCAGGTTGTGGGCAGCCCTTCCAAGGCCTTTATGCTCAGGAAGACCCTCGTACGACTAGACTTTTCTCAGGTCTTCTATGTGAACCCCGGGCAAAGGTCCACGAGCTCGGGTTGTTTGCAACTTCACCTACACTGAACAAAAGGAAACTGTTAGAAGCAAGATACGTAGAATAATGAGAACCCAGCAGAGCATATTAACAAACAGGTGGTGGGGGGGACCTACCGGGTCCCAGCCCGTCCTTTCGAGGAATGGTGAAGATGTCGTTCTCTTCCCTAGGACCGAACTCGAAGTTCCTCGTGATGTACAGGAAGTCGTCATCAACATCCTTACCGGAGTCCGGCAATTCGATGACAAGCTTCTTGGCCACTCTCTTTGCTTTGAGATAATAGGATCCAGAAGAGTGTTTCACCATGTTGTAGCAGTAAATTATATTCCAAATACCGAGATTGGTACCCAGGATACTGTTTAGTTCTATAACCCCCATAACTGCTCTGAATACGCTTGAAGAAACTTGCATGGGGTTTACTCGGTAATGCCGAAGAATTCGCCGAAGAAGGGGATGAACGGAAAACCGAACTCCTCCTTCCACTATGGCTACAAGTGGAAGAGGGATCTTTTCCCAGTTTTCTTCTCAGGAATCTCCGGGATTAGCCAGGGTGATGCCAACATCCTCCGGGACGTTGTATCGACGCCGGAATTCACGCATGGCCGCTGGCGTCGATACAAACTTCCTGAGTTTGCCCATTTTTGAAGAAAAGAAAAGAGGAAGGAGAAAAAGGGAAAAATTAATCTCAAGAAAGGAGCAGCTAAAGGGAAGGTGAGATGCTTACAAGTTCTTGCAACGGTGGCCGGTCGCCGGTTTCTGGAAAAACACTTTCCCGGTGATGGGAGTGCAGTTCGCCTGGAATCGCAGAGAGGTTTTTAGAAAGGAAGTTCAAAAATCGTAAAAGGCAAAAATGGCGTCTCAACGGGTTTTTATATCCGTCACGTTTGAAAAGACCGGCGCATTAAATGCGCCGTTTCCAATTATTACCAACGTTGTTCCCTGGAACGACGCGTGCCTCTCCAGAGAACCAATTAGAGCATGCCATGTCAGCAAAACAGAGCTCGAGGTCAGCTGTCATCATTTATGAGAGGAGCCCAAGGGGTCTGGGCAGCTTAACCATCCCCGAAGAAACCGAATAAAGGCATCCGAACAAGGGAGCACCACTTGGGACTCCGGTACGCAGCACGCTCCCCGAACAGGTGCACGAACCTTGGCTATTAACTGAACAAGATCGTTAAACTCTGGATCTCCCCCAAAGTTGCTCAGCCATGCGAGAACCAGAGTTGGGGGGCAGTTGAGGGAGGACAAAAGTTATAGGCCTAAAGGCCCAGCCCTATCAAGCAGAACCAAGGCCCCATAAGGAAGGCCAGCCCGAAACGGACCGGTCCAATGCTCCAAGAAGACCGGGCCTCCCGCTGTTCGGGCCATATGAGCTCGGCCCACCCCATGAAGGGCAGCCCAGACCAAGAAAGCCCACGGCGGCCTCCTAAATGAAGGGATAAGTTTCCATCCCTGAAACGATGTGATCGGATCTACATGATGGAACAAATCTACAGGATAGGAAACAATTCCTAACTAATAGGAGGTAGAATCCTGAGAGGATTCAGCTTCCATTAGTTTTAACCTCTATATAAAGAGAGGCACACCAAGCCACCAGATACGCAATTCTGAAGCCCAAACTCTGGTCTAGAAACCTCCTTGAGAGATATCTAACTTGAGCGTCGGAGTGCCTCCCGGTCACACCCGGCCGGTAGGCG
>JAOTRH010440937.1:0-12154 GCA_034768845.1 Heliamphora exappendiculata
GCATTTGTGGGTCCTTGATATCGCAGTGTTGAGGAGTTGTGATGTTGAACCTCTTCTCCGTTTGCAGAAGAATGTGTTGGTGAGGCTCATCGTCTTGGTGGAGTTCTGTAGCAACCCTTATATATGTAGGGTTATATGGTAGGAATAGTGACCAGATATGGTCTAATACAAATTGTGCAATTAAATTACACTGAAGATAGGTTAGGAAAAATTAGGAAGAGTGATTTTTCTTGAACTCTAAAAGAAGGGGAAAGTCTGGCCATATTTATGGAAGTTCTCACCTAGGGCTCTAGGCTTTACTGGGTCCCACTTACTTTATGACGTCACCCACGTAGTGGTGGGACCCAATTTGTACTAGACCATATCTGGTCACTATTCTTACCATACAACCCTACATATATAAGGGTTGCTATAGAACTCCACCAAGACGATGAGCCTCACCTACACATTCTTCTGCAAATGAAGAAGAGGTTCGACATCAAAACTCCTCAACGCTGCGATATCAAGGACCCACAAATGCTGACTAAGTCTTTCCATCCAAACATACAAGTTCCACGTTCTGATGCACACGTGGCAGACTACATGGCAAAAGATGAACAATTCATTGAGAAGGGAGTACTCAAGGCAACCAGGCGGAGTCCCAAAAAAAATAGGGATGCTATCTAGACAACTATCTTGGCTGAATCTACTTCTAAATCTGACTTCTTACTTAGAGTGCAATCCCAACAACCATTTATATGGTTCACACAACTACGTCACTTGGAATACGCAGCCAGTCAACAATGGCCAGAGCCCGCAGAGGTCTACACACCAAAGTGGACACATTTCCCTAATGTCCCACAGACCATAAGGGACTGGGCTGACAACAATATCCTCTGCGTAAGTAGAAACTTACTCATTTATTCTTCAACGACCCACAAGCCATACATGACGTTCACTACATGCACCAAGAAACTATTGAGCATATTAAAAATAGGATAATTCTAGATACTGCAGATCCTGACATGTTAACAATTTTAGGAACCGGAGATGAAGCCGGACCGCCCCTTAAGCTTAATCCTTGAAGGACCGTCTAAATCCGGGAAGATTTCATGGGTAAGGAGTTTAGGACTACATAATTACTTCTGTAGCATAGTGGATTTTCTACATATAATCCACTTGCATTATATAATGCTGTAGATGATTTACCCTTTAAATTTTTACCATGTAAAAAGGAACTCTTGGGGGCACAAAAAGACTATATTGTTAATGAAAAATATCGTAAAAAAACAAGGTATCCCGGAGGTATTCATTATATTGTTTTATGTAATGATGATATGTTATATTACAAATATATTAGTCTTGAACCACTATTCAAAAAGGGGGCAAATCACAATGTAGTCTTTGAATTTATTAATGAAAACATCTATTAAATTTGTTAAATGTGAGTGTTTAAATGTGATACTACTGGCGGGGCATTTGAATTTCAAAATTCAAAATTAGAACATACTATGCATTGACATGCCACTTCGTGGAGAATCTTCATGTGTGAAATTCAATCTCCCAACATATGTTACTATTTATGATTTGAAATCTCTGTTGAAAAATTTCTTCCTTGAAATGGAATATATAATTGTTGTACTAGTAAAGTAAATATTTTTATTTTATTTCTTTTATTTTTTATTATTATTTAATTTATTATTAAATATCAATTCATAGATGGAATCAACCCTATTAAATCCTGCGAGGAATGAAACTCTGCGAGGCATAAATAAATATGTTTTTTTTATTATTTAATTTATTATTAAATATCAATTGAGGAGGGAATCGACCCTGTTAAATCCTTCGGGAGATGAAACTCTGCGAGGCATAAATTAATGTTTAAATTTATTTTTTTTATTTTTTTTTTCAATTATTTAATTTTTTATTAAATATCAAATAAGGGGGGAATCAACCCTGTTAAACCCTCCGGGAGATAAAACTCTGCGATGCATAAATTAGTATGTTAAATTTTTTTTTTTCAATTATTTAATTTTTTATTAAATATCAATTGAGAAGGGAATCAACCCTGTTAAACCCTCCGGGTAATGAAACCCTGCGATGCATAAATAAAAATGTTAGTTATCTGGGCCTATTTATTTTTCTAAACATAAAATAACTTAAATGTCATAATATATGCAGATTGTGATTGATATTTATTCTGAACAACCCATTGGGATTGGGATACACAAGACGATGAGGTGTTAACGTTATCATGCGACGGTGATGTAAAATAATATATTAAAATGAAACGGAAGGAAAATTCGTTGCATTTATTTTATCATCGATACATTGGGGGACTTCTTTGGGATGCCAAATATCCCATGTGAACTAACAACTACATCATTTACGTATAGCATCTCCGTGGTTAACTGCACAATGCATTCTTCTTGGAGAATGACTATGTCATAGGTTGAGAAGACTCCTCGACGGATAGCATCTCGTACGATAACTATGCAATCTTTTACTGAGTCTGTATAGTACCCTCCATCATCAGAGTTATTATCAGCAGTGAAGGCAATGTCCTCCATTACCCTATGGAGCAGCTCCTCTTTTAACACCACGCGTTCACAGTATCCTCTATCCAGCAGCCGACAGAAGAAGACTTCAAGACGGGAAGCATCCCACCTCATTGCCCACGTGTACATTCCACGTGCAGCACCTGAGACAATTTCTCCCAGGATTTCCTCCTTCCGAAAAAAGAAGTATTCGTGTGTCCATGCTACTTAGCCCGTACTAGAGACCACATAACATAGAAAGTAGTGACACCAAAGTCGTGAAAAAAAGTGAACCTAAAACATTGCAGGGACAGTATGAGCTATAGCTTGATTCTTCGCTGGCAACAACACTTCAATTTTTATTGCACCCAATCACCAAATTGCCTCCAACAAACGTATAATAGCCAAGCGTGCATCGCCTACTAGAGCAACTATCCACCCAATCAACATCATTAAACCTTGTTGATGTAGGAAGTAGAAGATCAAGAGATGAAAGAAAGGTAGTGCAAAATGATCAAAACCCAAACACAAAGCCATAAATTTTAACTCAGCTTTAAATTAATCAACTCCAAATAATACATCAAGAGGGCTTCTTATTTATAGGCCCAAAATCCTAATTTGAAAAGAAAATTAGAATCCTAAATGAAAATGAAATTAAAACAAAAATATCAATTAAAAGATAAACTAGAATCTTAAATTAAAGGGAAACAAAATAAAATTCTAATAAGAACATACCCTAAATTAAAATAAAATTGCAAATATGGGCCAATGTTCTGCATCATTCTTCTTCACTGAGAAAAAGAATTCAAACTCGAGTTCGCCTTGAAATACTAAACTCTACCATGCAAAAGAATCAAATACTTCGAATGGATTGCTAACTTTTTTTTCTTTTGAAATGTAAAGGCCTCCAAGCATGGAATCCAAAGAGAATTTGTTTTTAAGCAGTTGACAAGATCCACTAGATATGGATTGAACAACCAATCAAAGTCGTCAACACCAGTGAAATCAATCATCTCTGTCCTATTGACATCTTTTGTTGGTGGAGAATTATTAGGAATTGGCAAGTAAAGTGCATCCTTAGGTTTAAGAGATCCTTCATTTGATGAAAACATTTTTTGCATAGAAATTTCTTTCGCTTCAATGGTTGGAGGATGAATAAGATCATTTAACTTATTTAATGGATTAGAATCAGATTTGTCTTGATCCAGAATGCGGTAGTGTTGCAGAGTAGGCATCAAGGGAGAAGACCCTTGAGTTGACACACCATCTTTTTCATAATTGCACGCTTCAATAAAATAATATGCTCATTGTATATGAAGCTAATGGTGTTATCTTCACTATTATAAGTGGCACTAAACTCATCCATTCATGGGTGACCAAGGGACAGATACAAAATATCCATGAGAAAGATGTCAAAATAAATCTGATTAAAATAATCACCCATTTGAATAGCAATCAAATACCTTTAGAAGACTAAAATGCGAGTGTCATCAGCCAAATGCAATTCATTGGGTTGTGGATGGGGTTCAGGGTTAAGTTTCATCCTATTTAGACCTATTTCAGACACCACATTCATTGGATAACATGCATTAATGATAATTTTGCAAACTTTATTGGCGCACCTAAGAAAATTATGAAAATTATTGGTGTTTTCACTCCAAATGTTTCTGAAAGGTCCAAGAATGCTTCTCTGATTTCGGGTACTTTTTTTTAGCTACTATTATTTTAGGAGGTTAGTTATTCTTGTGTTTTGGGCTGGGTTTTGTGGCTGGACTGAGCTGTTGTTTGGCCTGGCCTGGGACAGGTTAGGGATCAGGTTCAAAGCTGGGTTGTTTAGTTGTATAGCGGTGGGCTGATGGTTATTATTGGGCAGGGTTAGTGGGGCTATTGGGTTAGACTTGGTCTGGGGTATAAAGTTGATTATATGTTGAAGTCTGGGCTTAAAGAGTTGGTAGGTCAGGAATATGGTTCGGGTAGAGGGACACTGGGTTTAGATGGGTTTAAGAGAGAGAGAGAGAGAGAGAAAGACCTGTAATACAGTCGAGACTGGGTTTAGGCTGTCTTCTTCCTTGCGATTGGTTGCAGGCAACGGATAAGGTAGGAGAACTAGGGTTGGGTAGGAGAGGAGAGAGGGAGATCTATGTTAGTGGTGTTGACAGAAATAAAGGGGATAAGAAGTTTCAAGGGAGATACCGACCTAGGAAAATCTAGTGGCTAGGGACAGTCAGTGGCGATGGAATGGTGCAACAACGGTCGATGGTGCAGGCGGCGATGGTTGCCTATGCGAAGCTAGCCGACGGCAAAGAATGGCTGCGCAAAGCTAGTTAACGTCAATGGTGGCAAAGGCCTGCGCTGGCATCACAGTGGTGTTTTTTTTTTTTTGGGCAGCTGATTTTCGTGGTGATAGATTGTGATGGAGAAGAGGGGTTTTACTAGGATTTTAGCAACACTAGTTTGTGTATCAAGGGTTCGAACAAAGTGGCGAAGGGAAGAGAGAAACAAAGAATCGAAGGGGGAAAGGGAGGGATTCTCAAGCCTAGTGTCATGGCCCGAGAATTGCCGAGGCACTAGAAGCTTGGAGGAGGGCAAGGCAATTCAAGGTGATGGAAGCTCATGGAAGATTCTAGAGCAAGCTAGAAGAATCCAAATCGTGAAAAAGCCTTGAAGAGTTCAGATTGATTCTAGAATGTTTCAGAGCAACCTAGGAGATCCTAGATGAAAGACTCCATGTTTTGGAGAAGTGTGGAGTATTTTACAAGAGTAGAGAAGTCTAAAGAACTCTAGGGAAAGTGGACGGCCATAAAAAGGGGTGAGACCTCATTTGAGAGGATGGGCACTTGAGGTGGCTCCAAAGAACTCTCTCTATTGTGAGAGTAGGGATGGGCACTCGGGAGGGTGTTCCACAGTAATCTCTTTAGGGTGAAAGTGTCGAGTGTCAAGAGCGAGCCGGTGAGCTTGTCAACACTTGAGGGCAAGAGTTATACTCTTGTAATTCTTGTACGCACATTCTTTGTATAGTGGAAATTTTCTTATCTAAGTCTTTGATGTGGTGGTTGCGTGTGTAAGGCTGACTTAGGCATTCGGGGTGCTTTGCCTAGTTGCCGCACATGGCACAAATAGGGTGGAAGTCTTAGCCCATGACACTAGGCTTTACCACTAAAATGAAGCAGGACGGGCAGGGACAAGAGATGGAAGAAAGGTAACGCAAAATGGTCAAAACCCTAATACAATACCACAACCCTCACCTCAACTTTTTCTTGATTAACTCTAAATAATGCATAAAAGGGCCTTCTTAACCTCAACTAACACGCCAATTTGAAGAGGGAATTAACCTAGACGAAAAGAAAATTAAAATAAAATTCTTAATTAAAAAATAAACTAGAATCTTAAATTCAAAGAAAACAAATAAAATCCTCATTAAAAGATATTGTAAATTAAAATAGAATTATAGATATGGGCCAATGTTCTGCATCACCTATCAGAGTTACAGAATCAGGGAGTCAGATAGCAAGTCGCGTCCTGAGACACTCTTTATAGAGCGCAGAATTCAACACATAGCCTCAAAATGTGGATGATAAGGGCATGCAGATACTAACACACCACCACCAACTAACACACACCACCACCAACTAACACACACCACCACCAACTAACACACACCACCACCAACATAGGTGATGCCAAGATAAGCAACAATAATTTAAATTAACTTCCCAACAAGGCACCGATAATAACCAACATCAACAAAGGATTTGCTTTGTTCGACATCAAACTTACCAGTAGATTCTCTCCAATATCATAAATAAGATTAAGCACATATTTTCTTTATCATAGAAAAATATCCTTAGAGAAGCAAGCAACCTCAATAGCAAGAAAATTGCGAATAACACCCAAGTCCTTAATAAGAAATTGCTTACTTAAATGCAATTCCATATTAACAATGGAAAATTTATCATCACCAGAGATGAGAGTATTATCAGCATATACAATCAACACAATAAAGTCTGTAAAAGAATGACAAACAAAAACAAACCATCAGAGGTAGAACATAACTATGACAGCAAAGGAGAATAAAGAAAACTATTATTTATATTAACAAAAGGTTTAATACGTAACGATTGATTACATGATATATATATATATATAAGGGGACGAAACCATAGAAAACCCTAATAATGTGAAAAAGACTAAACTACCATTTACCTATATTCAAAATAACAATAATACACTCACATCCCCCCTCAAACTCATGATGCAAATCCGGCAAGCAGCGAGAATATGTCCAAATTATTATAATTATTTTGACTACCGGCAAGCCTTCACCTATGCCTTTTTCCTACAAAATCATTATTTTCAACATTCTTGGTACATCCGTTTTGCCAAAAACTTCCAACCGTCTATTCCTAATTGGCCTTTACATTGTTGGCATCAATTTGGACCACCTGCTGAAATTCTTCCATCCATTTTACTTGAAGCCTTTGATATCAACAACCACCATATCAAACCAGCATATCCTCAATTATTATATTATTTTATTGATTTCAATCCTTCCTGGCAATTAGTCTAGCAATATACTATCGCGTATGAAGACCACATTCCATCTCTCAACCGTCAATGTGCCTCCAAATGGTGGGATCGGTTTCAAATCCCTGTTAATTATTATCCAGGACCACTCAAACAATTTTATGCAAATCAACCTTCTCAAGTTGCACCATCTAAATCCTCACAACCCTCAGCCTCCTCTCATTCTAAAGACTCCCTTAATTTGTCTCAATTAAAAGCATCTGTCAAGACAAAGCAGAGAAAAATATCCTCATGCTACAAGACAAGAACTCAAGATGATGATACTCAAAATAGTTTCTCGGAAGCTCTCTCAGGATGACGATGATAGCAGTGATAGTGATTTATCTTCTCATCCGTCATTAGTTCGCATGGAAGATCTCACCCTCGATAATGGCGATACTGTTTTGGCATATATCTCAATAATCTATAGTCCGAGTTCCAACATTCAATTATGGGATTCCATTCAAACGAACATCATTCTCCCACACAGTACAATCCATTAGAATGCCATTTCCCAAACTACTTTTGCTGGCCACCTGCTTACAAAATGACAAAAAGCCAATTAAAATATAAAACTATTATTCTCTAGGCCTTATAGGCCCTCTCTACATGTTTTCCACTTCCTCCTCTTTACGTCAAACCCAAATGAAAGACAAATGGATTGCCAATTATGGAATCTTTTAAATAGTAACTCCACTTTTCTTTTAATAATAGTAATCCCACTATAGTCATTCCATTCTGACAAATTTTGATAGCCTTCTATCAATTTGTCAAATGTCAAAAGTATATTTCAATAACCGACAAAACATCTTTCGGTGGACTTCAAGATCAATTTCATTCCAATTATATCTCCATTTCTATATAAAGGGATCCTTCACCCTTGTTGAAAGCAGAGTTCAAAAGAGAGTCTAGACAAGAGTTTCAGAAGAGAGTTTACTAGAGTTTGATTTTAATTGCAAGAGTTTTCTTGGAGTCTTGGGTAAGTTTGAGTGTGAGTTTTTATGTAATATTTCCAAGAGTTTTTCGAAGTTCAAGTCGTATAAAAGTTTGAAGTGTGATCAATTCAGCAATTGTACTACAAAAGTACTACCGTTCGCTTGTAAGTATTTAATATGTTTTAATGTAAATGTTAATTTATTCATGCTTTTGTATTGCCTTCAATTCCATATTTTCACTTGCTATCTCTTTTAGTTGTGATTTATATAATTACTAATAGTCTACCTGTGTAACATATTACATATAATAAATAAATAATTACAGGAATATTATTTCATAAAAAACGTAAAAAATATTTAACTACACAATTCAAGAATAATTCAAAACTTCAAATATTTAACTCATAATAATTCCAAAATGAGTGAAATCTCAACTGCGCGTAATCCCAAATTAAACCAATTCAACACACGAACGCCGAATCCTAAATTGAAGAACAACTGTTGCCGAAATCCCCAAATTGAACCCCAATCACCCACTGAAATTCCAAATCAAACACCAACTAAACACAAAATCCCCAAATCAAAGTGAAATCGAAGTTATTCACGGTCAGAATCCCCAATTAAGTTCAATTCAATACAATCGAGAGTCGAAATCGCCGATCAGCAATCGAAACCCCTTATCGATGTTTGAAATCTCAAATTCAAACTGAAAACGACACCAATCACCGACGGAATCCTCAATCCAACTCAAATCGAACACGATCAGCAACACTAATCCCCACATCAAACTGAAATCAAAGTCGGAACCTTAATCGGCCACCGAAATCGCTAAATCGAGATCAAATTGAACTCAAATCCAAGTCTGAATACCACATATGAAGAGAAAGATGAGTTCGGGAAGAACAATCGTTGCAAGGGATTGTTTTCGTTAAAACAGAAAAGGGATGAGAAGATTTTGAGGAAGGTAAAAGAAAAAGGAAAAGGTGAGTTCACACTTCCTTGTTATTGTTCATGCTTGTCGTTTTGTCGGGGGGAGTTATCGACTGTATTGGCCATTACAGACCGAAACACAACTAATACCCGTTACGTAACAGAAGTATCGAGCAATACATATGGGATTCTCTGTAAATCTGATGTTTCTCTACGTATCTGAATCGTTACTCTAAGATACCATTACGTAATGACCGTTATTTAGATCCCTAATCTAAACACATCAAAGCTCCTCTAAGCTAGCTCATCTTGCAGCAAAGCTCCTCTGAGCTAACTCTTAGCCTCAACTAATTCTGCAGCAGTGCTCCTCTAAGCTAATCTCTATCTTGGCATCGTTTAATAAACGATCCGTTGTCAACAAAGCTCCTCAATGCTTCTCTAAGCGACTCCACTGAGCAGACTGACTCTTCAGCGCTCCTCTGCCCAATTAAAAACTAGCCCCTCCGAGCTAAACTCAACTCAATGCTCCTCTGAGCTGTCAAGAAATTCCTTGCTCAACTCTTGTGGATGCTCCTCCTGCCACCACCTCTGGTGTTAACCAACAAGAAAGGGAGAATGCGCTGCTCGCAAAGGATGTCGCCGGCACTCCGTGACACTCGGGCTGCCGTATGCAAGACTTGTCTGTTGGCACCATAGCATGCACTAAAGCACTGAGCATGCCATTGGGAAAGGAAACCACACTTGGTAACCCATGTGCCCCTAAATAGGCTTGGCTCATGACCCCAATAGTTCATCCAATAAAAGGAAAAGGTGAGTTTGCACTTCCTTGTTGTTGTTCATGCTTGTCGTTTTGTCGGGGGGAGTTATTGACTGTATTGGCCATTACAGACCGATACACAACTAATACCCATTATGTAACAGAAGTATCGAGCGATACATATGGGATTCTCCGTAAAACCGATATTTTTCAGCGTATCTGAATCGTTACTCTAAGATACCAGTACGTAATGGCCGTTATTTAGATCCCTAACTCAAACACATCAAAGCTCCTCTGAGCTAGCTCATCTTGCAGCAAAGCTCCTCCGAGCTAACTCTTAGCCTCAACTAATTCTGTAACAGTGCTCCTCTGAGCTAATCTCTATCTTGGCATCGTTTGTTGAACGATCCGTTGTCAACAAAGCTCCTCAATTGTCCTCTAAGCGATTCCACTGAGCAGACTGACTCTTCAGTGCTCCTCTGCCCAACTAAAAACTAGCTCCTCCAAGCTAAACTCAACTCAATGCTCCGCTGAGCTGTCGAGAAACTCCTTGCTCAACTCTTGTGGATGCTCCTCCTGTCACCACCTCTGGTGTTAACCAACAAGAAAGGGAGAATGCGCTACTCGCAAAGGATGTCGCCGGCACTCCGTGATACTCGGGCTGCCGTATGCAAGACTTGTCTGTTGGCACCACAGCATGCACTAAGGCACTGAGCATGCCATTGGGAAAGGCAACCACACTTGGTAACCATGTGCCCCTAAATAGGCTTGGCTCATGACCCCAATAGTTCATCCAGGATATGCCATCACGGCAAAGGTATCTTGATGATTGGAGAGTGTTGTTCCTGAGTTGGAGATGATGTGCCACCCACGGGGACTGTTATGTGCTAGTGGCTATTCAGATACCCATAGTTTCCAACATCATAGAAAGTCAAAACTATCACCTGCAATGCACACGCTTCCTGTATATGATTTACTGACAATTCACTCAGAGCTTTCCTGTTGGAACCTTACATGTGCATCAGGTACAATGATCCTAATTGGAAATCTTCAGAAAATTCTAAATTACAGGCATGGGAATTGACACGACTACTGATATTTGACTAAAATGACAATTTTAGTGCCTACGGAATCAGGAAAGAATTTCAATGCCACTAAACAACTCTTTTTAGGTAGATAGTTTTAGCATTGCTGGACCTTTTTTATCTTTGGTGAGTAGGTTAAGGTTAAAATTGCCTGTTCTAAATTAAAATCTTGCAGTGTTGTTTTGCAACAAAAATGTAGATACTCTGCAATAGTTATTAGTTCATTTATAAAAGGAAAATGATATTCACATTACACATTTAGCCTCTCACACTGCACTTGTGAGAGGCTAAAAGACAAAAACAATGGTATGTAATAACATTTCCATTTTTATATCCTTTCACAGCCATATATCATTTAAGCACAACTAAATAAAAGTTAATCCAAATCGAACTACTCGCAATTGGTTTGTCGTCCACTTCATATAAAGTTTTAAGTGTTGGTTAAATCTGATGCAATGCATCCTTCCTCTTCTGAACACACATGGCAATACAAAACTTTCCTGTAAATGTTTCTCAATATTGTTTCCCTTCCTAACTTATGAAGTATCAGCAGATTTATAGATTCCTCACAGGCCATTCGGGCAGAAACTGGAAGAGCCCTGAAGTTAACTCATGGATTAACAAAAAGCTAACTGTACTATTACTTTCCCAAAACACAGGGGAAAGAGAAGGGGGGAGAGAAGAAGAAGATGGAGAGGGAGAGAAAGAATACAAAAAAAGACTCCAAAGAAAAATCTTCTTAAACATGTGACATATTTGCAATCCAGGATTCAATATTCAAAGAACATCTTCTGTTTTTGTCAATTTCCAGGCTTAATCCATCATCCAAAAAGCAACATGCCTCTGTATGAGGCAATAATGGAAGCCTATTATCCATGGTAACATGATGGCGTGGAAAAAAATGACCCACAGATTCCACAGCTTCCTTGCACAAGACACTCCTTTGGATACAGGGTTGTGCTAAGACATACATAAGTCCAGTTTTAGACATTTGTTTATAGCTGGCTAACAAGGTGCCCAGGCTCTCAGAGCACTTCACTAGCACCAGGCACTGAGGCACGTCCTTGCAGTCCCTCATAAATACAAATCAAGCAATTGCCAAGATGCAATCTTCTATGTGGACCCAAACAAAGACTCAAAATCAAGACCACTGCTTCCTGAGACAAATTCACAGCCCTTTCACATACCCATAAGGTCCCCTCATCATGAGTAGAGGATTAAAAAGGACATTTGAATGAACCTATTTCATTCCCAACCCTCTCTGTCCAACACAATGGCAAACAAGTATACGAAATCTCTCCATGAGATGATCCCTCGCCCACATCTCCACTCCAAAGCCCGTTTCTTTTTAAAATTACCTATTACATG
>JAOTRH010440937.1:12254-32950 GCA_034768845.1 Heliamphora exappendiculata
AAATCTCTCCATGAGATGATCCCTCGCCCACATCTCCACTCCAAAGCCCGTTTCTTTTTAAAATTACCTATTACATGCACAAAGCTTTCCAAGACTCCACTGACTTCCCATAGCTTCATTCTACAGTTCCCCACATACCCACATTTTTCCACCACTCTTCCCTCACAAGATTATCATTCCATGGAAAATTTCTTCAAGAGCCATTTACGTTTTTAACCAGACAATATCGAACCTTCTCATAAAGCCATGGGCATAGCCAAGTGGTGCTTGAGTGGGTTCAATTGACCCAACTCAACTTCTTTTAAGAAACTTTTTTTATGTATAAGATGGGGTCAACATTTCAAAATTTTAAAGTTTTTCAAAATTTGTATTAGTTAGATGTATTTTTCTACTTAGAAAAAGTTAAACCAATAGTAACAACAGTCCCAAACTTTGCTTTTTCATGTAACTAACAAGTATTTTTTTTTTTTAAGTTAATGAAAATGATATTATAGTGTATTTTGTTTAAGTTAATTTTGATAGATCATATAGTATTGAAAACTTGTTGAATGACATCACTTAATAAAATTCCTGGCTAAGCCATTGCATAAAGCAAACAATATTATTTTAGAAATATCCCATCCTTAGGAGATTAATCCATTTTTACACAAACCTGGATTATTCACTATTCAAAACCACCAAAAATAAATAAGGCTATCTCAAATGATCAACAATATAGACCATTGTCCAAATTATAGGTTAACACTGTAAAAAAATATAATGAGAAATTGGAGAAAAGGAATGGATAAAATCTTTTAAAGAATAAGAAAAAACAAGAAAACCCAAGTCGTCTTCATGTGAGGGAGTTGGGACCAAATTAATCAGAATTAGAATATCCCTCGACTACAATAGTATCAACGTTAACATGCATAGAAGTTTAGTTTTCTGGGCCTATCAAGAATGTTTCGCTTACTATATTATAATTGAAACCAACTGAATCTTAGATCATCTTTTCTTGTGCCATTGACAAACTAATTAAAAAATCTAACAACAGTAATATGAATTATTGAATTAGATCAATTGCATCTTCAAAATAGGAAATGTTGGCACCATATGAACATGAAATACTTTCATATTGAATAGGAAAAAGAAACGTACTTAATTGAGGTAAGCATTAGAATGCTTACCTCAATTTCTCGAACACGAGCATCATGTTCATGTTGTTGCTGAAGTTTTTGTTGTACTGTTTGACTTTCCAATGCCAACCGAACACGACGAGCCCGAACACGAGCCTGAACCCTCACTAGAGCTTGCATACAACGAAGAGTTATTGCTGCTTGCTTCCTCACAGCATGGCCCCTAACAAGGGCTTGAAGTCTTACCAAACCTTTCAGGGCTCGTAAAGCTCGCCTAGCCTGACAATTATCATTAAAATATTCACTTGATCCAAATTGTGAAACGGTAAGCACAAAGTAGTATTTTTAAAATTTACACTATCATAGCTATCGAGAGGCATCACCCACAGCAACACATTATATCAAATTTTCTACAAGCTTTATAATTGCAGCAAATTATATACATGGTTCAGTGATTCTAGTCTGAAATAAAATGTCACAGGAAATTGACAAAATATTCAGTCTGTGAAGTAAAAAGATCACCTTCATGGAGTTCTGTTTCATCATAGTGAGATTTGGGTTTTGTGTTGCACGTAAGTATAGCTGATAATTCATAAATTCATTAATTTTCCATTTCATTTGTTTTACGTTGCATGGAAGTATAGCTGATAATTCATAAAATCCAAGTACATTTTAATTTTCCATTTCATTGTCCAAATTGATGTTGCCTGTGCTCAAATACCCCCCTGCTTGTATCTTGTAATAGTATATTAAATCAGGTGCATCACCATAACAAAAGGCATATGACAGGCCCAGTGTGAAGGGTTCAAGGGTTATTATTCATTAGGGAAGACCAATTATCAATGATATGTATTTCTCCCTCTGAGCCTTTTGCTCCCACTATTCTATTTTGGGATGTACAGAAAGGGTTGTCCATTTTGAAATGCCAAGGTTCAAATTATTATGATTTACCAATATTATCCTTTTTTGACGAATACAATGCATCTAAGATATATTAAGTGGGTGTGAACACATTCAATGCTTGGCCTCTTAAAAAGTTGATATTTTTAGTGGACAAAAATAGGAATGGATGGAGTAATTGATTGAGTACATGCATGTGGAGTAATTTTTATTTCTCAGTTAAAGTCAAAGAGGATAAAAATGGAAGATATAGCGTTGAGTTAGGGGTATTATTGTACTTTTGGTTACTTTGAGTATTATTATATAAATAAGAGTAGTAAGAGAGTGAACTCTAATTCTAGGTGCTCTCTCATTCACCACCATAATTTTCTCTCAATTCTCTCTTGTATTTTTCAGTCTTTACTTCAAAATTAACATAGTATCAGAGCTTGATCCTGTGTAAAAGAGATATAGTGATTCCTCCCTTCTTACTTTTCTTATTTTTCCTTTTCTTTTTTTGGATTCGTCATTGTAAAATAAATAAATAAATAAAAAATAAATAAAAAAATCATTCCCAGATGATCGACTGGTCTCTCAAACCAGTATCATGATTTTTCCCATTTTGTTCTAGTATGTTTGAGATTTTTTTTTGAGTTTTTTTCCTATTTCGGCGCCGCCTAGCGTTTCTTGCACCAATCGTGATTTCGATTCTTCCCATCTCGATCGATGGTTGTTTCTCGCTGTATGGGTTCCAGTTAAAGGTATACAAGAAGACTCTACAAGAGTTGATTTAACCTTTTTGTGAATTATTGGTTGATTCGAATACGGGACATATTGCGGCTAGGATTTTTTGATGAATTTCGACCTGTTTGCTCTGTGTAAGGGCTTTATATTGCTGTTTAGGCTCTAATCAGTTCGACTAGTGGTGTTTTGAAGCTTCTTAGCATGGACGAACTTCGCCGCCGGGGTTTTCTATGTCGCTTTGTGGATTTGCTATGGCGACTAGGGTTTGAAGCTATTTCTTTGCTCCTTCTGGTTTATTGTGATCTGTTCTACTGTGATTCGAATCTACTACAACGTTCATTGATTCTCTATGGCCACGTCTGATGCTAGAAAGCCTTCTAGTGGTCATGAGGATACCGGGGATGGATGCGCAAGTCTTCAAGTATAATATTGATTCGTTCAGGAAGTCCTACTGATAGTCCGTCTCTTCAGATCAATCCTGTCAAGTTAGATGGTAGCAATTATTTAATTTGGTCTTGTGCCTATAGTTTAGCCATTACTGCTCACGGTGTATTTGGGTATATCATTGGCGAAACTAAACAGCCAATAATTGTGCGGCTTACTCGCACACAATGGATAGAGGAAAATGCCCTTACATGTCATAACTATTACATTCTATGCAACCCTCTATTAGTCGGCTTTTTACTTTTAGATACTGTACCTAAGATTTGGTATGTTGTTGCACAGACTTACGCTCATACTGGCAATAATGCTCAGCTATATGAATTGATGAAGAAACTCCGTAGATTAAAACAGAAAGATCAATCCATGGCTCAGTATTACGCCGAGTTGACTAATTTATGGAACAAGATTGATTATTATTAGAACTTCCATACTTTTGTACTACTGATGCTGCTACTTTTCAAAAGATGGTAGAAAATGAGTAGATGTATGATTTCCTGGCCAGCCTTAATGTTAACTATGATCCAATCCGTGTTCATATTTTAGGTCGAGATTCGTTTCCTACCCTGCAACAGGCGTACACTTATGTTCAGCAAGATGAGAGTCGCCGTCATGCTATGGTTCCTCTATCCATTCAAGAGCGTTCTGTGTTAACTGTTACACCTGTCAACCGAACCGAACCGCTTAGTTATACCAAATCTGGAGAGAAAAGAGGATTAGTAGCCCGAGATTAGCTACGTTGCAAGTATTGTAGTAAATCTCGTCATACTATTGATCACCGCTGGAAGTTATACGGCCGTCCTACTCAGGGATGTGGTGGTGGCCGTAACTGTGGACGTAATGGTCCTATTCGCTCCCACGCTCATCTTTCTGAGATTTCTGCCAACACATCAAGTGAGACTGGCCCTCTTTCTAAGACTGAGTTGACTACTCTCAGGCACCTAATGGGTAGGGTTGACATCTCTCCTTCTATAGCCTCCACTTCTTCCTCCAACTTTGCTCACTTAGGTTTTCTCCTCATGCACTTAGTGCTGTTGCCTCTCATATTCCTTGGATCATTGACTCTGGTGCCAATATGGCTGGCTCTTCTACTTTGTTTTCTCCTCTTACTCCACTTGTTCAGGTAAGGATAAAGTTCGAATAGCCAATGGATCTTTGCCTTCTGTATCCGGTAAAGGTTCTATCCATTGCTCTTCTTCACTTTCTTTATCATCTGTACTTCATGTTCTCAACTTGTCTACTAATCTATTGTCTATTAGCCGTCTTACCAACTCCTTAAACTGCTCTGTAACCTTTTTCATCACTCATTGTGTGTTTCAAAAATTGAAAACGAGGAGAACGATTGACAGTGAGAGTGCACATAGTGGCCTGTATTTATTGAATGTTTCGTCTTCCGTTTCTCCTTTGGTTTCATCGTCTGACCAAGCTCTCCATGTTGACACCAGCACCATTCTTCAGCAGTTACATTAGTGGCATCGCCACTTGGGGCACCCTTCGTTTGGAGTTTTAGTTAAACTTTTTCCTTCTTTAGTTAAACATTGTTCTAAAAGTTTTTTTTTTTTTATGTGGGAGACATGTGAACTTGCAAAACATAAACGATTTGTTTATCCTTCAGTCAATAAACGCAGTAATTTTCCATTCATGATTATCCATTCTGATGTATGGGGTCCCTCACATGTTACTTCTATTTCTGGTTATCAGTGGTTTGTGACTTTTATTGACTGTCATTCCCATGTCACTTGGGTATATTTGCTTTGCACTAAAAGTGAAATTTTTTCATGTTTTCAAAATTTTCACCAAATGGTCCGCACCCAATTTGATGCCAACAAGATTCTCCGTACTAATAACGGGACTGAATATCTTAATGGTGATTTTCGTGCTTATCTAGAGGCTCATGTATTCTTTTCCAAACGAGTTGTGTACGCACTTCTGAACAAAATGGAGTTGCTGAACATAAAAATCGTCATCTTCCCGTTCCCTTTCTCATTACTATGCATGTTCCCAAGTCATTCTGGAGCGAGGCAGTCCTTACCGCTGTTTATCTTATCAATTGTTTGCCCTCTAATGTCCTTCAATTCAAAACTCCTTTGGAGCTTCTTCCCGGGTCTCCATCTATCTCCTCTCTTAAACCCCAAACTTTTGGTTGTACTTGCTTTGTTCATGCATCTAAACACCCAAGTGGCAAATTAGATTCTAAGGCTGTCAAATACATTTTCATTGGCTATTCTGCTACCCAAAAAGAATATAAATGCTATACTCCTGCCACTCGCAAAATCTTTGTAAGTATGGATGTTACCATTTGGGAGTCTGAGTCCGAGTTCTTTTTCCGCTCTCCTAAGACATCTCTTCAGGGGAAAACTATAGACTAAAAGAGATGTTGCCCCATAATCACGAGCCTCAAGGTTTAGTTTTACAGAATCTTACCCAACAAGATCCTATTCATAGTGAGGGGGAGAATGAAGAGTCTGGTAAGAAGGAAGAAAAGCAGGATGTTGCTGGACGATTAAATAGAACTGATCTGCAAACTTATTCTCGACACCCGAAAGATCAAACTACTCGTGTCCCACTACCACCTTGTCAGTTTCTACCTCCGTCCTCAGATTTTGTTTCTTCCACTAATCCACCTGATAATGAGTCCTCTGTTGGTAATCTTGATACTTGTGACTTCCATATAGCCCTTCGAAAAGATGTTTAGACATGTACTCAACGTCAAATTTTTCATTGTATCTTGTGAATCTTTATCAACCCTATATCGTGCTTTTGTTTATTCTTTGTCCTCTATATCGATCCCGCAGGGTTAAAAGGAGGCTATTGTGGATCCTAAATGGAAAAAGACTATGGTATAAAGGAAATGGCATCTCTGAAAAAGAATGATACCTGGGAATTGGTCTCTCTTCCAAAAGAAAATAAGGCGATTTGGTGCAAATAGGTATTTACAATAAAACACAAGGTAGATGGATCAGTTGAGAGATTAAATGCAAGGCTAGTTGCTAAGGGCTTTACTCAGACTTATGGTATTTGTTGAGGGATTTTTTTTCTTTCTTTTTTTTTAATTTCTCCGGAATTTTTACTAATGAGCTTAACCTAAAAGATTAGCTCCTCTAACTACTTATATTAAACCATCTATTATAATATTAACATAAATAACCATCAATATTATGTATAGTCTATAAAACTAAAAATGCCACATTTGGTCGCCAAGAAGTCATTGGACAAAAGTAAGAACTAGAAAGCTTATAACAAGTAGTCCACCCTAAAATCTCTGAGAAATTGCAAGCTTTCATTTCTCTTCCAGCATCTCTGCATATACCAAATAGTGAAAACTGTCAACCTTATGGAGACTCCCAAAACTACTCTCCTCCTTGGCATGACCCTTGATTGTTCAAAATTGGCAATACTCCTAGCTACTCCGTTTAAGTATTATGATACACCAAGCCGATGAAAAAATGCAAGATTGGGACTTCAGAATACTGAGGTGGAAATATATGCATAAAAACAGGAGTAAAAAATAAAACTTAAAATATCTCCATGTAAATAAATAGTTTGTTCTCAATTTCAGTGTCGCTTGGTCACATAATAATAACAATCCAAGCACCCATGCATGTAAGCATTCAATCAAATCATTCACAAGTCTCTATATACTAGGCAAAATCATAGCCACCTTTTAAAAAAAATTTAAAAAAAAAGAAAAAGGAATAATAAAAACGAAGATAGAAAAATTAAAGGAAGCCTCGTAAAACAGCAGCCGTGAAATTTTCTTTGTTGTCTTCCGGAATGAAAACTAAGAAAGCACCCAAGGGGAGAAAAACTTTTGTAAATGAAGAGGTATTGAAGTAAAACAGAATAGAAATATACACACCACGGCGATTCCCCCCCCCTCCCCCCGAAAAAAATAATAATAAAGAAATAAATAAATATCCTTAGAAACCAAGGAGCACACAAAAACCATGAAGATAAAGAGCTAAGCATAAAATGTTTCAGCTAACAAATACTGAAAACAATGGCAATTATGTTCAACAATACAATAGCAAAAGGTAAAATTTGGACAGAAGCTGACTCTGGACACCTTCAACTGAAAATGCCTGTAATTAGAATAGGAAAAAAGCCTCAATTAAAAAAGGAAGAATTGGGGAGATTAAAAAAGCAAAAGGAAACAATTAAGTACCAAAAATCCTCGAAAAGCTGTTTGGATGCGAGTAGCAGCCCATTCTTCTCTTATATTCTGTTGAATTTCAGGTACATCCTGCACTTGGAGCGAGCTAGAAGGGGAACTAGTAGCATCCGGGATTGAATGGACATTTGCATCTAAAACCAGTGGATCAGCATTATGATTGAACTTGTCTTGAATTATGTTAGCATCAATCTCAACTGAATTCTTTCTCCGGTGCTGGAACTTTCCAGTTCTCTGCAATGTCCAGAAAATATGACATGAAATGCGTATGCTGATTCAAACTGTTTCACACTAGTCAATCTATGGAACGAGATTGGCATTGAACAAGTTGTTACTTGTATGTAAATGTATGAACCCTTGGGGCTGGAATATGAGCAGCAAGAGAACATGGAACTTTGTAAAATATTTCCATCCCCTAAATAGAGTTTTTCAAATATATACTAGTGTCAATGACGGTATGACCATGTAGAGGAGATGTAATTTTGAATGAATTATTATCCTCTTTTTTTCATGTCACTCTCTAAGATCCCAATGTTCCATTTTCTACTAAGGAGGGAAAGAATAGCTTATGCTTCCTGAGCTATCAAGAAAAATAAAAGGAAATAGATTCTGCATTTTTATCAGCGATAACTTTTTCATAAATAATGAAAAAAGGGAAATTGCCAAGAGTACAAAGGAGGCTATTGTTTTTAGACATTGAACTAAATGTTCAATATTGATTGTTTATCAACGTAACCCTTCTTTCTCCAAGGTTGGAAGTGGCAATTGAAAAGATAACACAATCATGACCTATATGAAGTTAAATGCACATAGGCAATTCAAAAAGACCTGTTCAGATAGCAAAACTGTTGGACAAAGAAATAAGACAACCTAAGAAAATTTCCTCATGCCGATAGCGCAAACAAATAAAATAAAAGAGAAAAAATGAAGCAGATTTCAATGCGAAGATGTGCACGAGAGACGAGAGATCCTTTGGAGATTTCAGTGCGGATGCTTTAAAATATAATATGAGAGTTATATTGAATTATTATATAACTACCCTAATCTTTTTTATTTTAATGGATGGCAACAGCAAAACCCAACTTCAGAAGTGGAACACACTAATGTAAACAATGTCATACACAGGAAAAATGGAAAATAAATTTAGCCATAATAGATACCCACATTTTCATCCCCATCCGAAGATTGTGACTTCTGTGATCTTTTTAAACTAATCAATGCTTTAATCCATTTTCCGGAGACACCCATGATGATAACACTCTAGCACTACCAACTTCAGACCTGTCACAGCAAAGATTAAAATCGCAGTACATGAACTGTGCTTCTCATGCATACACATACTAGCAGCAGAAAAGAAAAGCATAGAAACACAATCAATTCAATTCAAGGACAAATTAAAAAGCTTCATGATATAGGCCTACATTTATGCAAAATAAGCTGCTTAAAGCTTGAGCAGAAATTAAAAGGAAAAAAAATAATAATTTAGAAGCATATAAAATCTGAACTTGTCGAACAGAAACTCTTGGGTAACCAGCAACAAAGGATTTAGGCAAACTAGATAAAAATGCTTAGCAGCCAATTCCATTTCTTTATAAACCATAATGCATGAAGCGGAAACGGGGGCGGGGAAGCAAGGGAAAAATATTTATACATTTTAATATGAATAAATAATGGAGATTAAAGTGAACTACAATTAATTTTTTGTAAATATAGATAACTATAACCTAAATATGAAATAATATTATAAATTCGAATTGCTTTTCTTATAAACTGGATGGCTACTATAGATTCTCTCATTTGCAGCTTTTCTTTTGTTCCATTAAGATTTATGTATTTGATTCAATTGAGAGCGATGTTCTTTCTCGATGGAAGCAAATATCTAATGAGATTGTTACTCAGAAATGCAAAACTGAGATCCTATAGCAGATTCCCCTTTGTGATGATGCTAATTGGGATATGCTACTTATATCTTTAAGAGTATAGGGTCTATGGATAGGCAGAGGAGGTGATCCATTTAAGGCAAGGAAACCCTCTTTCTCCATTTCTTTTTCAAGTTGTGACGGATGCATTCAGCCATATGATGAAGGCTGCTATACCACCAAGACTAGCTTTCCCGGACAAGGTATATTGTGAAATGGTGGCTCTATAACAAATCTAAAGTACCTTGCGATTGCTGCACAAAGCTGGTCACCATAACAAGGCATACCCTTTTATTTTAAGAAATTCAGGATCTAAAGCATAGGGAGTGATAGAAGCAATTGATCCTAATTCGGTTTTATCAAGACCAAGAGCATTCCTACAGGATTAAGATTAAGAACAACCAATAGTGGAGGCAGTTGATCTCAACCAGTTGCCATATCCAGATGGCGGTCAGAGATAGGCATTTGAGTAGCTTCAAGTGGGATACAGAGGTGGAGTTATAGTTTTTGTGTCGCATTTGTTATTTACAGCTGACATATGTATTTTTTTCTAGAGAGGAGAAATTGAAATTCTTGATGTGTCTTGCTTTGCTTTGGGGCGCGGCAATTTTGGCTTTGTATTACCCTTAGCTAAAAGTGGACTCATTTCAATGAAAAAAGTGGATAATATAGATACCTAGACCCAAATCTGGATTGTCGTATTGGTGCGTTGCCCTCCTATGTGGAATTATTGCTTGGTTCCTCTTTTAAGGGTAAGTCAATAAGGCACTCAATAATTGAGAGATTTGAAAAGTGAATGGCAAATTGGAAAAGACAACTTATTTAGCAGCAATAGATTGCCTCTCATTAAAGGTATATTGTCTTGGTTTGCCAACGTACTTCATGTCCTTATTTACTATTCCTATTTTGTGTATGTATAGACTTAAGAAATTGATGAGGGAACTCCTTTTGAATTGTGTTGGGAAAAGAACTTAAGTATCACTTATTTAAGTGGGATTACATGCTATTACCCAAGGAGGGGAAAGTTTTGGCATAAAAATACAAAGTTGTTCAATAAGGCTTTAGCACTGCAAGGGAAGTGGTTGTGGAAGTTTTATAAGAGTGAGTATGCAGAAAAGGTGATTGTGAAAATTTGGTAGTGATTGGAAGCTTTATTTAAGTGGGATTCACTTGTTTCTCCTGCAAATGATGTAATTGTTGTGGCAGCTCCATCATACATGTCTCTTATTACATCAATGTATCCTTCTGTCACTCTCTTTTTCTCCAAAACCGACCATATGATATCTCTAAGCATTTTATCATAAGTCTTTTCTAAGTCTATAAAAATCACATGAAGATCTCTCTTTTTTTCTTTATACTTCTCTATTAACCTCCTTAATAAGTGGATTGTTTATAACTCCTAATATTGTCCTCATTTCTATCATTTTGCCATCTTTTAAAATATTACTTCTTCATTTTTCCTATGCCTTGGACCTCATCGATCTACCACCAAGTTTCCCTAGTTATAGGGTATTTCTCTTTCGGCTCTCCAAGAACTTCTTTAGATATCCTTTTAATATATTTTTTCATTATACTCCACATAGTATTAGATCTTCTGCTAAATTCCACCTTACTTTTCTTTACACGTTTTGTCCCTAAAAATCTCAAATTTCTCACCATTAAGATTCACCATCTAGTTCGTGAAATTCTAATATCTCTTCTCGCTTTATGTTGCCCCTTAATATGAATATCTTGTACCATAAGTCTATATTGTGACATTAAGCACTCTCCAGGAATGACCTTACAATATTTACATATTTGACGGTCTATGTTTCTATTAAAGAAATAACCTATTGACTTTTATGAGACCCACTCTTAAAGGTTATTAAGTGTTCTTTTCTCTTTTTAAAGAAAGTATTAGTTAATATTAGATCAAATGCTACTGCAAAATCTAAAATTCCCTCTCTGACGTTATTTTGATCACCAAAATGTATTAAAATAATTAACACATACATATTTCTCAATTGTGTGCAAATTTTGAATACATATATATTGAGTTAGTTTTCTAACTCTACTAACAATCACACGTTGGTTCAAAAGCTACAAAATATATCTTCCAGCCATGGCAAGCAAAAAATACATGACTAAGAACAATTGAGCCACAAATGTATGTATTTAATGGCCAATAATGCAAAGTTGTGCCTGGACAAGAATGTCAATGTGTGCCTCAAGTACATCGCCATATGTATGTAAGATCTATGCATGGTGCAATGTAAAGTCATCTTGTTAATAAAAAGATAAGCATCTATCCCAAACCAAGCTTCAGGAGCCTTTGACAAACTGGTACAACCTTTTCACCCGAAATACCTATTAATTGCTAATGAGCTTTGGCTCCAAAAGTGGGTAGGATGTATTCCCACATATATCTGCTTGCAATATTAGCTTAGTATCCAAATATAAACAGATGAAGCAGCTTCAATAGTAGAATTGCAGCTATATTCATTTATACAACTCCAGGGAGTTGTGAAGTTCTTCTTGGATGTCACTTTGGTGCGGATTGGATGTTTGGCGAGGAGGTGGTTGAAGTTTTATCCAGCTAGAGGGCAGTAAGGGTCCCGAAGAGTAGGAGGAAGGTGTGGTTGTTGGCGTTGTGGCTATTATGGCTAAAGCGGAAGAGGAGATATTTTGAGGGAGTTGTCACCATTGAATAAACTGAAATGAAATCTTCTTTGTAATGTGTATAGTAGATTGTTTGGAGCATGGAGCACCTCGGTGAATGAAATGGTTGATTTTACAGAGTCCTTATCTTTGTAATTCTTTTGTAGGGGTTTTTGTAGTCTACCCCTTTTTCACAGTAGCGCTTTTGTCGTTCAGCCGTATTTTGTATGGGTTTTTTTTCCCCTTTTGGTATGGGCGGGCAAGTGGCTTTTCCTTAACGCCTTTCCATACAATCTTCTTCACTTGTAAAAAATCATTTACCCTCCTGCCACCCCCTTTGGCAGAGCTATAATCATTTAACTTGCCTAAAAATTAACAATCAAATATCTGAAAAATAAAAGCGGCACACTCCCGCGCGCGCGGGGGGTGGGGGGGGGGTTGTTGTGGGTGGGTGAAAATATAACAGTAAATTGGAACATTAATTATTAAATGTAAAAAGAATAAAACTAAAGTACAATAGCAAATTGGAAGATGCAAGCAGCAAGCAAATGCCTAATAGCAATCCAAAGGGAAAATGAACTTTGGTATTGTCATGGAAGAAACTTTTGTGATGAACCTTGTAGGCACTACAACCACCCTCCTCTACTGAAGAAGCTTTGAATGGAAGGCCTTCACTACATTAGAGCAGTTGATTGAATTTGATGAAGTCAGCCAAAGAACTTGCATCTTTATGCATCCCACTTCAAATTTTGCCCTGAAATATAAATTCACTGTAAATCCTACTCTCAAAATCTGGCTGCATCAAGAAGGGAAAAGGTTGGAGCAAAAGCATACAAAGCAGCATAAATACACACATACGGAACCACGAACATAACTACTAACTTTTTAAGTCAAAAAACACGACAACAGCCAGATTTATAGTCCTCATTAGATCTCAAAAAGTTTTGAGGGAAGAAGAAGAAGAAGAAGACAGATTGAGATAGGTGTGACAGGACTCCACCATGCACCCTACAAGCTGACATGTTGGAGGCATGACCAACAACCTATCCTCTGGGAACGAGCTGTAAACTCAACTGTTTCGGAACTTAGTAATCCTCTTGGGGCCAGTCGGCAAGAGATTTATCTCTTCTGAATTCCTGGCATGGATCCCCTGCCCTAGAACGGATTAGGTGAGGAGATTAGTCTAGGTACATGTAAACTAGCCTAGACACCCTAACGGCTAAACAAAAATAATAATAATAACACATCCAATGCAAATTAAGATAAATGGAACACCTAGTTATAGAGAGGCAAAATTATCCTAAAACCCATGTGCAACTCAAACTCTGTTTCAACAAACCATAACAACTCTTTAAATGACGAGGCCCATGAGCTACAGATCTTGAAGATTCAAAGAATTTCCCCATACATCTGAAGACATTGATGAACATTAGTTATCCAAAGTTCAAAGAGCATATAATGCAAGTGACCATGGTTGTAAGCAAAGCCCAAGTTGATAAAACTAGACCAACTCAATTTGATTCTATCAAATATATCACAAGACAATAGTAGATTCCTCGAGATGCAGTTTGACAAATCTATGCCGGCTAAATCCAAAAAGCTAACCTCGATTTAAGCACAGAGTAAGAAAGATTCAGCAAAGTAAAAGATCAAATCCAGTGCATAAACAATGCAGATCGACAGATCGTGAACTAGACACCGACAATTCACAAAGGAAACATTGCACTGTCACAATGCCGAACATATACAGATAAATGTACATAGATATATACGAATGTAGTTGAAATACCATGGAGGTAAATTCACCTGGATTCTGAAAAGCGTTGAGGAGAGAGAAGAAAAAGGGAATCAACGAAAAGTGAAAGTGCCTTTTTTGGCCGTGGATAGATCGATTTGTGAACAAAATGTCAAATTTAAGTCAGCATCTGTGCTCATCTTTTACTGGACCAAATTGCGAGCTTCGAAGATCGAATTTGATTTGATTGATTGATTGGTATTTGGTTTTCTCTCTCCCTGCCTATACTCTCTCTCTCTGTCTCTCTTCCCAAGAACTGCTAAAATTCAAGCAGACGCAGGTGGGCAGTGGAGTGGGCTAATGTCCGCCGGGGTTGAGGTTAGCACGGGCCGACGTCGTCGTTTGGTTGGTGTGGTGCGGACGTGTCACAATCATGCATGCGAGTAAAGAGTCAATCACGGGATTTTATCGGTCCCCACCGGCTCGATCTGGTTGTTACCGAATATTGGTGTCTATGGGTTGGGTAGGACAATGATTTGTAATTAAAATTATAAATTTATAAATTATAATTAAAAAATTATTTTTATAATTTTAAATAAAATTTATAAATATATATAATTTTAAATAATAAGATTTATATTTTGATGATTTAAAATATAAAGGTATAAGAACACTTATTTTTTTTAAAAATTTAACTTTTTTTTTGGATAAATTATGATTCTAAAGATCTAATTTTAACGAAAATATTATTTCTTTTGAAATAATCTATCGAAATTATTTAACTGAAAAATAATGGCCATGTTTTTCTAGTTCAAATATTTCTATTCTTGAATTTTGGTCAAAAGAATTTTATATATTGTGCTCTTTTTAATATATTTTTATAACAAAATTATTTATTAGGTAGTATTTATTAATTTTATTACTAACATAAAAAATTAAGTTAATTGAATATTTTTAACTACATAATCAGATTATAATTGTTTATCACTATTTTTTATAAAATTATATTATTATTTATTTATATTTTAACAAATGTGATCTACTCACAAAGTCTAATTAATTTAATTTTTTGTACAAATAATCTACTTAATAAATATTACATAATAAATAGTTTCAATCATAAAAATATATAATAAAAAAAGACCAAAATAATAAATTAATTGCATCTAAAGTACAAAAATACTGAAAACATTCTTAGTATCAAAAATAGTGAGAATATTCTCTCACAGTATATGTATATGTATATATATATATATATATATATATATATGTGTGTGTGTGTATTATACAATAATACATTACAAATAAAGAGTCCTTTGTAATTGAGAATATAGATGATTGAGAATGTGGCAATTGTCCAATATCTTCCCAAATAGGCATTGGCAACAAAAGCTCTGATCAGCAGCGTGATGTAGCAAGCACCAGACCAACCTAGTTGGTTTTTAGAAGTTGTTATGCTCGACTGTCTTGAAGTAAATCGCCAAATTGGAGTTCATTCCATAGTAAGCTAATCTTTCACAGCACTCATTCCATGCATATAATTAAGAAATCAGCAAACGTCTTTTTCGCTGTGATAGAAGCTCACATGAGCAAATAAATAGAAAAAAAAGTTACCTAGAATGTTAAGGCAAGCCTTTCAAGTCTTATTTCTTTCTTATTGGTAGAATTGCTGTGGTAATCTACCGTTTCACCCTTCGTATAGTTATCTTCTTCTACCGTAGCCTTTTTCACCTACTAATGTGTGCTTGATTTTCTACTTTCTATGTTTAGGGACTTAGTCAAATACTTAAGTAAAACTCAATAGATAAGCTAGAACTGCAATATATAAAAATTAACAATTGGGGATGAATTTTTGTATTTTGTTTTTATAAAAATGTGAATGTTTCAAGTTAAACAACTATGAACTATCATTGGAAGCAAGGTGGGAGAAAAAAATGTTATCACCGATAAAAAATACTAAAAATATTCTTAGTGTTAAAAACAATAAGAATATTCTCATTGTTGTGTGTGTAATCACTGTGTGTGTGTGTATCCATGAATTATGACTATGCCATTATGTCGAAGGAAACGAAGAGCTTGACTAGAGGATAGAAATCAAATAAGACAGCTTTGGTGAAACCTTTCCAGGGATATAGGCACCATCCTCCAAAAACGTAAACAAACTCTCCGAAAACGACCAACTAGGAAGAAATGGTGAGGGTGCCCATGGTGTCGGGAATTCCCCAGCCAAATTTGGAGACAAAGAGCCATAAGACGAGTAGGTGGATAAGGAAGGAGGATGAGAAAAGCCAGGCAAAAACCATGTTCTTAAGCTGGGCCTACTGGTACATCTAGATGGTTAGGCTAAAGACGAAGCTGTAGGCGAATGCGACGAATTCGGTCAAATTTTTTGATAATTTTTTTCGGTAAAGGTAGCACTGCTCTAATTTTAAAAGTGAGCTACAGCCATGAGTCCCATTTCACCAAGCCATTTAGGGATAAATCCCAGCAAAAAATTTATATCCCAATAAATTCTTTTTGCTTGTAATGTTTCAAAAATGCCCTTAATGAGAATAGATTAGAGAGAGTAAAAGGAAGGGGAGAGAGAGAGAGAAGAGAGAGAAATTTCTTTTATACAATTAGTTTACATTTCTAAAATTTAGAATTATATAACTTTCAATATATGTAATTATATTTGATAATATTTTTATTTTTAAAAACTTTTTACAGAGATCTATAAAACAAAATCTATATTAAATACGAAATTTTTAAAAAAATAAAATGAGAAATTTTTATTTTCATAACAAAATATATAATCTTCTCATATTATTCTAATTATTATGTAGTGAAATATTATGTTGTTATTGTTGATGGTTCATGTAACATATCAATTCTCATTAATATGTATTGGACATTATGCAATTATCACTATAATCTCATTTGGATATTATAACAAATCATGTTTTTGTTGAAATAAAAAATGTACTCATCCCTGTGTGGGTATACTAATTTCTCATAATGTTCTCATTGTTAAGTAATGAGACATTATGTTATTATTTCTATATCCGCATTATGATATCATGCCACAATGTGTACTTTTCATCACCACGTAAATTGTTATGCCGCATTATGATAGTGTCACAGTATCCTTATTGTTATGTAGTGAAATATTATGTTATTATTCTTATATTCATAATACAATATCATGACACATTTCTATGTTCTTATCATTATTATGGTTGTCATCACTATGTAAGTTTGTCTTGTAATTTTGTATTATAACTGACATATATGTTTTCGTTGACATTTCATATTGGACTTATTTTACTTCCCGACGGATCCCGTGTGTGGCATCGATGGCGTGACCTGCTAGTGCGGCTGCACAAACACCCATTGCACAGACACTCGTGTCACCAAGCTAGGGTTTGTGAGGTTGGGAATGGAAAAAAATGGTTTATCAATAAGCTAATGGTATCATGTTACATTAAATGAGAAATAATGTTATTATGTTGTAAAATGATAAACTTATTTCTCATTACATTAGGTTTTCAATACACAAAAAATTGTATCATGATAAAAACACTAACTTAAATTTATCTTAATATTGTATTGTTATTGCAGTTGTATTTGATAATTCGAATGCAGTTGTGTTTGATAATTCGAATGCAGTTGTTCAAATTCAAAATGTTACAAATATAAAACTTATATCTCATTATTGAGAATGTTTCAAAATGAGAAACTCATTTCTCATTACCTACAAATTTCTAATACACAAAATATTGTACCATGATAAAAATAATAAATGCATTATGTAATGAGACCTAAAAATAAAATTTATAAATGATGTGAAATTTTACCTTTATCATTTGAGTCGTTAAAATGTTCACATTAATTTAAATGGAATAACAAGTTCTCACAATGATAAAACGCAAATAATATTGAGATATTATACAAAATGATAATATTATTTTTCATTTAACCAAGTGACTTACACCCATAATATCATAACATAGTCAAGATATAAAGTGCATTACGTAATGAGAACTGAAAACTAAAATTCACGTTAATAATATGAACTAAAATTCACGTTAATTGAAAATTAAAAATATTCTCATTGCTATATGTGGGTACACTATGTTCTCATAATATTCTCATTATTTCTTATAATGTTCTCATAATAGTATGGATCTATTGACGTAAATAATGACTATTTAAAATTCAAATTCACATAAAAAAAAGAAAAGTATATATAGTCTATATACACATAATATATTGCTTGTACAAAGAAAAATCAAAATCACAATAAAATAAATAATAATGTAAATAGTAATATCCTCTAATATAGTAGGGACATATTAACATAAATAATGACCATATAAAAGAAAGTCAAAATCACAATAAAATAGATAATGATGCATATGGTAATATCCTCCAATATAGTAGAGATATATTAGCATAAATAATGGTCATTCAAAAATTAAAATCACATAAAAAAAGAAAAAATATATATAATCTATATACATGTAATATATTGCATGTCTAAATGACATTTATGTCCGCTATTTTGATAATATTTAAAAACAAAATCTATTCAGTTATTCAATTAGTAATGTAGACCTATTTTAAGGCAAGTTGTTAAAATATGACTCATAATTAATTATCACATTTTAAAAAGAACAAATACCCTCATTGATCTGCTCCGTTCTGCTTTGTTAAATTATTATTTTTTTATTTTTATGGAGTTACATGATAATAAAAAACTTACGTCTGTTTGAAATCATTGTAGATTGAGTGAATTAATAGTGAAGTGGAATTAGAAATGAGATAGGATAGGATTAATAACGAGGAGGGATTATGAATGAGGTTGAATTAGTTTTTTGTATTTGATTTGGGTAGAATTAAGCGATGAACTATAGAAACTCATTGTTTGATTTGAGTGAGAATAAAGAGTGTGAGATTGGATTAAATTTATAAATTTTTAATATTACCCTTATGATGTTTGAATAATTTACTTGTACAATTAAGGCCCTCTTTGGGTACTTTTTTCGTGGTGTAAATTGTAAGTTTTCTCATTTTTGTTTTTATAATTTTTGTATAAAAATATTTTTAAATAGCACTATTTTACATAAATTTTACTTGTTTCATTTTTTATTAATTTTTTAAAAACCTTTCTTCTAATATTTTTTAGATCTTTCTTCTATAATATTTAATATAGAATTTTAAAAAATTAAATTCAATATATATAAAGAAAAAAACAAGGGCAAGATTGTAATTAGGTTCTTAATCCAGAAAAATAACATACCAAATACTAGGTCCCATGTGGTATTACCAGTCCAGCTAAATATTGGGATTCATAATCCAATCGGATAACTCGCCTGCATCATTTTAATGTTAACAAACAGAGTATTATATGGACCACGGAATTCATTATCTAATCTCATCCCTCAAAATGGCTATCAAACATAGCCTTAAGGTAATGCTTATCGTAGCAGTGTAAATTGTTTTGAACTCGCTTTAATTTGTTAATTTACACCGATTGATATTAACTCAAACTATTTTCTCAAGATTATTAGCCAACCTACATTAATTCGTATCTACTCGTATCAATTCATGTAATTTATGTAGGTGGGTGAATTGAATTGAATTTTTAAAAAAATATAACAAGTGGATTAGTGACGAGTTATATTTTTTCAACCTACCATTAACTTAATTCGCTTAAAGTATATATTAATTATATTGTTCTTATAAATTTTTTATAATTTATAAGGATACATTAGAGCATTTGTAATTTTAGTTGCTATACATGTTGTGGATATTTTGTTTGACAAGTGTGTATTATTGTTACAAATATTTAAGCAAAGTGAGAACAAAATTATAACAAATGGTAGATAGGCATTCTTATATTGTTGTTAATATTGTTATTATTAATGACTAACTATTATTTCTTGTAGTTGGTCTTTTACTTAGGCCTTGTTTGAGATAATTGCTTATTTGCTTATTTAATTTTATTTATTTTCGTCATTAGCGAATTTTTTTTATCATTTAATTAAACTATTATACTTTTTTATTTCTCTAATCGAGAGGAGCCGAAAAGGTAATTGTTTTTTATGAAAATATAACAAAAATTTTAAAAAGACAAAAATAAGCCAAAATGAGTCAATAAGTCAAATTTTATTTTGCTTATTTTCGTCTTTAGTGAATTTTTTTCAGCTTTTGATCAAGATTTTTTTCTTTTTCAGTTCATCTCATCCAGACGATTCGAAAAAATAAAAAAATAGTTAAAAGATGAAAAAAATTAAAAAGGACAAAAAATATTCAAAATTCTCAACGTTTAGCCCAAAACAGGGCCTTAGTGTATTAATTATATATTTTTCAAAGGGATAATTAATTAGAAGTCCCATTTAGGGGGCTTGTATTCCATTAAGTCACAATCACTTTTTTAATATTCCACCAATTTCTATTTCTTAAATTTTAGTGATGACATGGACAAATGTGCCCTTACGTCAAGCCCGGTCTCTCTCTCTCTCTCTCTCTTTCTCTCTCTCCCCCCTCTAGTAGTCAGATCTACTGTCGCCTCACTGGAGACAACGCCACTACCATCTCCTCGCTGTTGTTGCTCGCCGCCATCGTGTGTCGCCATTAGCTTGAACTCGATCTGGATGCCATGGCCCACCTGAACTAGATCTGCCAAGACCATCGCCGCTCGCCGCTCACCATCGCCGCTCGCCGCTCACCATCGCCGCTCGACAAGTTCGGCCCACACAGCCCATCGGAACAAAAGTATCGGTCACAAGCAGAAGTGTTTGCCGTCCATTGCAACTGATGCACCACTGTCGATCTTCCATGTTTGCAGAGTCGAACTGACAACGGAAACAAGTGGATGACGCGGAGTTCCAGTGGTGAAATAGTAGCTTTTGATCATGGAAATATGAAAGATGATCTCATCGCTGATGGACTCCCCGATGACGAGAGGGGATGAGCAGAGAGCCGGTGTGTTTGATGGTGATAGTGATGGTGGTGGTGGTTGTGGTTGTTGTTGTTGTGGTTATTGTTGTTGTGTGTTTGTGTGTGTATGA